>JAODAL010005479.1:0-143175 GCA_025379985.1 Phyllomedusa bahiana
TGAAGACCAAACCAAGCTCCCTCTGCATATTTAAGCATGGCACAGCATTCTACAGCACCCTGCAGGCTATGTGCAGCCTGAAAATAGCTGCTTTTTAACGCGATTCGTCCCGAAGTAATTCGGACCGAATTTATTTTTGTCGGAAAATTCGACGAAGTGACCGAATCGAATTTTTGAGAAATTCGCCCATCTCTAGCACTAACATATTCCGCAGCACTTTGCAATTTGGAGGGTTTAAGTACAGACAAACCAGACATTACAAATTTGACCTGAATCTGAGAAATTTGATTCAAGTTGGTCTGAATCGAATTTTGGTAAAAGTAACCAAATAGTTAACCCTAATCCTAACCCTATGTTGAAGTTACAGTATCTTTTGGAATTTTACTTGGGGGTTAACTTGCTTTTTTACAGCATTCCTGGCATTTCAGGTGCCATTTTTTTTGCACGCATTAGTAGCGTAGAATGCGCCTGAATCTATGAACCTGTTCTACTATGGGTCATAGATTTAGCGCTTTCTAGCTACAAAGCGACACTTCTGGCTCTGGAAAACCACTTTTAGAGTGATTTACCTGTTCCAGCAGTAATTTGTCTGGATTTGCTATAAATGTGTAGCTTCGTACAGTTGTTGTGCGACACGCCTCCAGCACGCCCTCGGATCTTAGGCGCATTACAAAGTGCCACGGGTGCTCTGTAATGCGCCTGATACTGGCACAGCGATGTAAAAATATAGTGAACAGGGCTGCACCAGTTTTCGGGCTGAAAAAAGGCCAGACTTCTGTCACAGCCCCGCACAAACATGTTGCCCTTGATGTCCAAAATAGCTGTAAAAATCCCAAACCCCCAAGTTATGGTAATTTTTAGGGAGAGTGTTAGGTGAAGAGAAAAAATTTGTGATCAGATGTCCAGAGCTCAAATTATTTAAATTACTAATTATAATGTACAATTCACACATGTCGAAAAGTCTGGCCTAGTTCTGTAAATTCAGATGGTGCAGTAATACTTAGAAGACTTTGGTTGATCCAGCACTTGTTAAAAAAGATATTGAAACTTTATTCCAGGAGCAATTAGAAATTCAGTTGATAAGACGGACAAGAATGCATATTTGAAATGCCAATTGTGTTCTTAGTTATGATTAAAACTGCCACTGGTGTTAATACTTTATATTGAGTGGATTTAATGTAATTGTTGCTTTTAGGATGTGGTGGATCAACCTTTGTCTTCTACATTAATAGCCAAAGCAAAGTCTGCATACTGGATCATAAAAGGTAAAACTTTAGGGTGAGCTAGTTTCATTTTTCTCAGTGTACAATAGCACCTGAAATATTTTTTGTAGTAGTTAAATGTCTTGACTTCGTTTCTTGTATATTTAATGTTTACCACTCTCGATATTGACTGATATTGAACCATTGTGCATAAAATTTCAGGTTTTCCAATTTCTAAAAATAAAATTCCATAAACGTGACACAACTGTGGAGGAGGCATGGAACATGTGAAAGGGTGTTGCCCTTAAAAAAACATGATCACTGGTCCATTTCTTGTCTGGAACTTTGTGTGATTAGGGGTGAATCATTGAGCAGCCCTCTCCTTCTGGTTGGAATTATGATGCATATCTAGACTTGGCTTCAATGATGAAATATCCTTTTAGAAGTGAATAAAATGAGGCTCTGAAGCCAAGAAACTTCAAACAAATCAATCCATATATTCTGTACTGTATACAGCATATAGCAACGTCCTTAATCTCAGGTCTTCGGGATTGTCCACAAGAAGTAAAATGTGAACGTTCTCTTTGCATCCCAACAGGAGTATATTTTCCCATTAACTCAGTGGGGTTTCTAATGATAAATAGCAGTAATTACATTTAGTGGAACTCCAGAAACTATGTGTGTTTATTCAGTGGAAACTAATTTGGCTATTTTGTTTTAGTCTGTTGGCTGGTAATTTGTAGATCACAATCAGTCAGTAGGGGAAATGTCTTAGATGATGACAAGTTAGAAACATCTATTTACCAGGCTAATTGTGCAATTCTGTGTGAAATAAAGGCTCTCCATTAATGCGCTGTATCTAATAAGTGATTAATACATTACATAATACCCAAGAAAATCACAGAAAATGGAAGCAAATTATCTGAACTGAGAAACTAATACAGTTCCTATATGTCCACCAAGGTATATTAATATACAGTAGTATGCATTCAGCAAAATTACCTATTATATTAACTTGAACAGAAACATCAAACTTTATATTGGCTGTCCTGAGATCAGGCTGATTATATAACTATGGTTGGCTCAGTGAAAAGGTTTCATGATTGGGCCCCCTTCTTTTGAATGTTATAAAAACAATTAGATTTTTTACAGACAATTTTTAGAGACAATTTTTAGACACTTTCATCGGAAATTTTGACTCACAGGTGATTTAAGTCATTAGTCTGATTTAAGTCATTCATTTTCTTTTCGTCTTCATATGGTCCAAAATGCCATGGTTACGTCTTCTTACGATGATTTGTCTCTGAAGAGTTTAACCCCATCCCGACATTGGATGTACCAGTACGTCCTAGCGGGAAGTGACTTCCTGCAACTGAATGCATTGGTACATCTTGGACATGGGACCAGCTGTATATTACAGCTGCCCCCATACTACATAACCCGGGGCCGGAGTGAGCTCTGGTCATGGGTAATTAACCCCTTAGCTGTGGCGATCGACTGCGATCACCGCAGCTAAGGCAAAGACAGAATGAGAGAGCTACTTCTGTTTCCCCTCGCATGGTCTGCTTACTTGCTTTCCTATAGCTTCCAGGCTGTCTGCGATGTCATCATGCCTGGCACTGGCCTGTGGGCACGGCTGGGCATGGTGAGTGACAGTTGCCATAGAGACCAGAATATAGTAATTCTGCTATGTACTAATCTCTATTCGAATTAGTGATCTGAAGATCACTGATACAAGTACCCTAGTGGGAAAAGTGAAAAAAATAGTGAAAATGTGAAAAAATAAGTTTTAAAAAAAAGTAAAACACAGACATGAAAAATGAAATAAAAACACGTACACCACCCTTTTCCCCTTTAAAAATGGCAATCGCCCCAAAAAAGATCAAAAATAAATAAAATACACATATTTGGTATAGCTGTGTGCATAACAACCTACCCTATAAATCTGTCATGTTAACTAATCTGCACAGTAAACACCGTAAAAAAACAAAATAAACAGTCACAGAATTGTAATTTTTGTTTATCCCACAGAACATAAAATGGAATAAAAAGTGAACAAAAATTCCAAAGTGGTACAAATTATAACATCAGTTTACCTCTCAAAAAACAACAACAAAAAAAAACTTACACAGCTCTGTATACAGAAAAATAAAAAAAGTTATGGCTATCAGAAGATAGCGATACATAAATATTGTTTTACACAATAAAAAAACTTTTTTTTAAAGTGCTTCAACATAAAAAAAACAATATACATTGGGTATCACCATAATCATATGGACCCACAGAGTAAAACTAACTCCCATGTACTGCATAGTGAGCCCTGTTAAAAATATAAATAAAAAACACTACTAGGATTGTAGTATTTTCTTCACCCTGCCTTCCAAAAACAAATTTAAAAGCAATAAAGAACTCAGATAAACACCCAAATGATACCAATAAGAACATCACTAATCCCGCAAAAATCAAGCCACTACACAGCTACATACACAGAAAAATAAAAAGTTATGACTCTCAGAATTCAGCAATGCAAAAACATGTTGTCCTTGTTGAATAAGTATTTTTATTGTGTAAAAACAGTAAAACATAAAAAAATATACAAATTGGGTATCGCTGTGATCGTATCGTCATGCTGAGTAAAGCTAGCATGTCATTTATACCGCATGGTGACTGCTGTAAAAATAAAAATGAAAAACACTACCAGGATTGCTGTATTCTGTTTAAATTGCCTCACAAAAACCTTAATTAAAAGTGATGAAAGTGTCCTTTGCACCGCATAATAGTACTAATAAAAATGTTAACTCATGCTGCAAAATACAATCCCATAATCAGCTCTGTATACAGTAAAATAAAAAAGTTATGGCTAGCAGAGTATGAAGACATAAAATCGCAATTTTTTTAAACATATTTCAATTGTGTAAAAGTAATAAAACATAAAAAACTATATAAAATTTATATCATTGCAATTTTACCAACCCACATATAAAAGTTATCCTGTCATTTATACCACATGACAAACACTGTAAAATTGAAGCCCAAAAAACAATGATGGAACTATGTTCCCGCCCCCATGGCCCAATGCTAAATAAACTATGAAGCACTTGTGCACCCAAACTGCACAATACACCCGTAGATGATATCCATAAGAGGTATTGAAAATGGGCCGACTGCTTGAAGGTTTCATCTGTTCTGCTACTTTGGGGGCTTTGCAAATACGACGTGGCACCCACCAAAAATCTGCATTCCAAAAGCCAAATAGTGCTACCTCCCTCACTGCCATGCACCCAAAAAGCAGCTTACACTAACATTTAGGGTATTGTAGAGCTTGGAAAAAAATGTTTAATTAAATTTGAGGTGCTTTTTTCCAGGATTCCTTGTAAAAATGAAAAATTTCCAGCTAAAATTGCTGATTGTTGGAATTTTTCTTTTTCATTTTCACCCCTTAACTCTAAAATAAAATTGTCTAACACCAGTGTTGTCAATATACTCACTGCACCCCTGGATATATTCCTCAAAGAGTGTAGGGTCTTTTTAGAGGTGTTTATTAAGTTTTAGCATTGTAGGGTGTCTGCAAACCTGGAATGGTGCCTAAATAAAAGCATATTGAAAATGAGACCCCAAAGTTCAGCAGGTGCTCCTCCTATTCTGGGACTTGTGGTTGAGCCAAATAGCACACCACGGTCACATGTAGAGTGTCTCTGAAAATGGTAGAATCTAGGGAATTAATGTTCAGTTGCATTTCCCTGGTCACATCTACCATGTTCCAGTTAATAATGAATAAAAATCAGCAAAATTTTTTCAAGTTTCACCTCCACATTGCTTTAATTTCTGTGAAATACTTAATGTGTTAACAAACTTCCTAAACACGGGTTTAAATACATTAAGGGGTGTAGTTTCTTAAATTGAGTCATTTATTGGGGTACCTAACAAAAAAGTCTTCAAAGGTCAGAACTGGACTAGTCCATAAAAAAATCTATGTTTAAAATTTTCTTGAAAGTGTGAAAAATTACTACTAAATTTCCAAGCTCCTTAAAGTCATAAAAAAAGATGTTAAAAGAATTATGCCAACCTACAGTGGACATATAGTAGATGCTAGTTATAATCTATTTTGAGTGGAATAACTGTCTGTCTTACACGCAGGAAAGTTTGAAAATGGCACATTTTTCAAAATGTTCACAAAATTCTGATATTTTTCAAAATAAACATGGACCAAAATTTCTTACCAACTTAAAGCACAATGTGTCACGAGAAAACAATCTCTGAATCACATGGAAAGGTAATAGTACCAAAAAGTTATTATCACATAAAGTGTCACAAGTCAGATTTCAAAACTGGGGCTCTGTCAGGAAGGCCAAAACTGGCTGCAGCAGTAAAGGGTTATTAGTAGGACATCTTTGACTCTCTACTTTTCTAGCTCCCTCCCTATCTTTATCTCCTGTCTACAAAAACTACCCATGCTACTGCTAGGTATCTGGTAGGCTAGGCCTACACAGCACAGGATTTCATTCGGTTTTTTAGCAGATTCAATATTTTGAATCCGCTGAAAAACCGACTATACCTGTGCTGTGTAGACTTCAATAGAAAATCTGTGCTGTAGGCTCTACAGCACAGATTTTTTACTGAGGCTTTCCTAAAATGAAAAGCGACCGGCGGAATATAGAACATGTTCTATATTTCTCGGGACCAACGTCGGATTCCCGTAGCCCTAATGTACAGGGCCGCTGGGAATCCGAAATCTGACTGCCGTTTTTCCTGCAAATAGTGCACAAAAAAAGGCGCCGTGGTCCAGCAATTTGAAAATGCCATTGGATTTTGGCCGGCATTTTCAAATTACTGTGTGGATCTAGCCTTAATGCTCCTTACATATAGACTGCTGCTCATGGCCCTCCTCTCTCATGTAGGCTACTGCTAAAGTTCTGCCTATTCTTGTAATTTTAAAGTAAATATCCAGCTTTTTAAATCTCATGGCCTATCCTTAGTATTGTCCAATGAGATTGGTAAGGCTCCAATTCTTTTGTCCTCTTCAGGTAAATGGGACAATGTAACAATTCTCTGCAACACCAGTGTTTGCAAGTGTGAACTAGCCTGAAACTGTTGAAAGCATTTAATAGGCCGCATTATCTGCATGTGAAATGTGACCCTTTCAAACAGCTGGTCAGTAAGGGGTGATGGGAGTTGGATCCCTAATATTGATGGATAAACCTAAGGATAAACTTAGAATAATAGATAATTCAAATACTGTATAACCTCTTTAATGGAGGCATTGAGGTCTAGTATTATGGAAATTAGACAAGGACTATTTGTGTAATAGGCAATAGACAAGTAAATCTTGAAAAAATTATGCAGAAAGGGCAAATATGTGACTGGGTATTCAAAACCATGACTATCCCTCACCAATGTATAGTTACCAGTGGTAGTTGTGCTCTGTAAGGGTGTATTATGATACTTTTGAATTCCATTGTACAGGAGACTTTTTCTAAATACATTGGTCAATCAATAGATTTTACCTTAGGCTATGTTCAAACGGCAGAATTGCGGGACGTATTAGCAGGGCGGGGCCGACAGCCCGTCGGTCCCATAGACATGCATTATTCTCAGTACGTATATGCCGTGAATAATTGACATGTCACTTCTCTCCCCGCTCGCCGTATTATGCGAGCAGGGAGAGGAGACGTAATCCATAGTTCTCCATGAGAACGGTGGATTACCGTAATGACTGGGACGTATCTCGCCCTGTATTTCGCTCAGTATAGCGTGAAATACGGGGCGAGATACGTCCCAGTTTAAGCAGTGCGAACATAGCCTTAGTCATGAGATAAGAGCATGTTTTATGTGTTCTGAAATTCACACAGGTTTTTATGGTGTGACAACTGAAAAGCATGGCTTTACCTGTAATCTTGTTAGAGATAACAGTCTCCTGCACTGTCACAGTAACAGCTCACTATAAGTTAAATGTGCTAATCATTGCTGTAGAACCTCCCACAGTCGGAGGAGACCGAGTAAGTGAAAAACTGCTAAAACTCAGTGAAACAGTGTGAAAAGAAAACCCCTTTAACTCCTCTCCAGGTTTTGACACATGCGTCATAAAGTCAGGGCAGGGAGTATGTAATAAACTTAAGATCTGATCTCACTTGTTGCACAGTTGGTTCTAGATGTTTACTAAAGTGGCCAGATAAGTAGTGTTGAGCGATTATTATCGACAAAGTTGAAATCGGCACAGTTTTTATGTTGATCAAAATTTTTTGATCATGCGATAATTTAGGTTAAAATTGTGATCATCATTAAGATCGCGCCATTTTCCGGCGCTTCCTGTCATTTTGGGGGCCCAGCAAATCAAGCTTAAGAATAGAGCAGGGTGAGATCTGTGTGCGACGCATGACTGGGATGTGTATGGTTGCGATTGGCGGGAAAAAATTTCCATGACCTCGTTTTACATAGAACAGCCCTTCCTGTTCAGCCTCATTGTCTTCAGCGTCTCAGAGCAGTAGGACGTGCGCTCTGCTTGTGTCCAAACAGCTCAGCGAAATTAATCTATTTCTTCACAGAGAAAGCTCTACTGTTAGCTGTGATCTTTACAACTTAGTTAGATTAGAGATTGGAAGATTTTATGTAGTTAGGTAGAGAATTTTAAAGGAGCATCTACCGCTGTAAAGTCACGGGGGGGGGGGGGGTGGAGCGGAGGAGGAGTCCCCGTGGGCGAACACAGACAAGCTATATAAAGAATACTGGATAAAGTTCACCAAGACTTAGTGTAGACATTGCACTGCAATAGTTTTATTATTAACAGTTTTCTATTGAAATATTTCTGGATATTGGGAAGCCTTTAACTTATATTAGGATATACACTTTTCTAGTAACTGCAGGTCTCTTTGTTAGGTGCAAAACTCTACTTTAATTATCAGTATACATTTTTAGACAGGTGTTCATTTTCAATTTTGCCCATTCCACCTTTGTTGATATATCCCCCCTTGCAGTTAAATTAGAATCCAGCAAATTTTTGTAGTCAGCCCAGGTTGATAGGTGCTAAAAATACCTTGTAATATCCGAATACATTTCAGATACGTGTTTTTTGCACTTTTGCCCAGTCCAGATTTGTTGATAGAGCCACCTTGCAGTTAAATTTGAATCCAGCAATTGTGTAGTCACCACAGGTGAATTGATTAGTGCCAAAAATACCTTTTATTATCCGAATACATTTCAGATACGTGTTTTTTGCACTTTTGCCCAGTCCGGGTTTTTGTTGATAGAGCCACCTTGCAGTTAAATTTGAATCCAGCAATTGTTGTAGTTACCACGGTAAATTGATAGGTGCCAAAAAAAAAACCTTTTATTATCCGTACCTTACAGATACGTATTTTTGCACTTTTCCCCAGTCCAGATTTGTTGATAGACCCACTTTGCAGTTGAATTTGAATCCAGCAATTGGGTAGTTTCCCAGGTGAATTGATAGGTGCCAAAAAAATACCTTTTTTTTATCGAATACTTTTCAGATACGGTTTTTCACTTTGGCGCATTACAGCTTTGTTCATTGAGGTCCCCTTGCACTTAAATGTGAATACTGCAATTTTGTAGTCACCACAGGTGAATTGATAGGTGCCAAAAAATACCTTTTATTTCGAATACATTACAGATACGGGGTTATTGACTTTGGCACATTACAGCTTTGTTCATTTGAGGCACCTTGCACTTAAATGTGAATACTGCAATTTGTATTTCACCACAGGTGAATTGAAAGGTGCACAAAAATCTTGTATTATCCGAATAAATTTCAGATTTTGTGTTTTTTCATTTTTGGCGCAGGCCAGCTTTGTTGATAGATCACTTTGCAGTTAAATTTAAATACAGCAATTTTGTAGTCACCACAGGGGAATTGATAGGTGCCAAAAATCCCCTTTTATTATCCGAAAAACATTTCAGATACGTGTTTTTTTCACTTTGGCGCAGGCCAGCTTTGTTGATAGATCTACTTTGCAGTTAAATTTAAACCCAGCAATTTTTGTTTCGATTTGAGGGTTTTTGAGAATAGCTGTGATTTGCCGTTTTAATAAGAGCTTTCCAAAACTCTTCCATACCTTCAAAAAATGGTTTATTTTTCTGAACTGGAGCGAATTAGGTGGTAAGCGAGCAAAGAGGGGGTAGGACATGGAGGTGATTTACGAGAGAACGTGCTCCTTCCGTGCTGGCGACAACACTCATGCCGGGTCGTCAGTTGCAGGATGTCAGGCTGCACGTGGGTCAGGCCCTGTGAATCTCAGTAACGAACGCCCCGCAATCTGTTTCGGGGTTAATGAAAACCTGCACCCAGCAGTTTACCCCCTCGTCTCCCAGTCACGGCCAAAATGTCGTCATCGCATCACCGCACCCGTCCCCAACATGAAGCGCCAAATGTCAATCGTGCCCCCAAACCATGTGGATAATCATTTTTAAAAACCTCTTTGTGCAAAATGCGGGTTGGGGTCAGAAGGCATGTTAAAAGATCAAGGAGGCCAAAGAGAATGATTTTTTGCTCTGACGCCCGTTATGATGCCATAGGGGGGGGGGGAAGGAAGCGGTAATCAGCAAAATCCCGGGCGGTGGGCAACGCCTTGCAGTCCCTTTTGTTGAGCCCGCAGCTCTGGAGGGCAGAATGTCGGACGAGAAGTAAACTGTGTGATGTGATGATGAGAATTGGACCCGTGGTTTTTTCGAAAAATTTTGCTTGGAGGGGCTTCATCGGGGACGAGGGGAAGACGTGGGGGGTTTTGTCAGTGGGTTCCCCAAAAAAAGGGAAAAGGCTTTTTTGGTAGAAGTCCGTGATTGATTCCGCCGCCCCGGCAGGCAAACCCCGCTCCCCTTATCGCCGTAAAAAAGGGTCCGGGCCCTCTCAAGCCTGGGCTTCTTTGAGAAAGCCTCTGTTTCCCCCAGCGATGTATATGCCCCTTTGGGCCGTAAAGGCATAAAATAGAGGCAAGAACCTTAGGTTTGGGTTTAAAACCCCCCAACATGGGTTGTCACATGCAACGAATGCTTGAGTTTAAATTTGGGGGAAACACCCTTTGGCCCCAAAAAGGCCCCAAAGGCCGACGCCGGGCCTCCCCCACCCGGGCACAACCCCCTGTCTTCCCCCTCCTCCTCCGCCACCAACCCAAACGTTCCCCAGCTGCCCCCTGTCTCTCAAAAGTCCCTTTATCAGGGATCAGCCCCCCCGCTTAAACCCCCCCGTCACCCCGGGCCCCCAGCCACCACCAGAGGGCCCATTACCCCTTCTCCTTGCAGTTTGAAGACCTGCACGGTAAAAGCAAACCCGTCTAGCAGCCAAAGCCTTTGTCCCTTTCCAGGGTTTTGGGAAACAGAAAAAACAAATTTAACCCCAAAACCCTCCCAAAGCCAAAAAACCCGAATTTTTCGGGATTTGCCCCGGTTTTTGGCCCTTTTTTAAAAGTTGCCTTTCGTTGGTTTGGGCCCGGGTGGGTTCCGCCATGTCTGGCCTTGCCTGCCCCCCAAAACCCGATGGTAGCAGGATTTTTTTGCCAGAAAAAACCGTTCCCCGCCCTGGGCCCGCCAGTGTATCTAAAATTTTCAAGGCGGGTTTTTCTGGATTTTGGGGGAAAAATCCCTTTGGCCAACCCACACAACTTAAACACCCAAAATTTATCTCCCTTTTACATAATTAATTTATTTCCAAATTTTATCTTTATTCACCCCCCACCTCAAAACCCATTTCTTTCTTTTCAAACCCAACCTTTTCCTCTTCCCATAAAATCCTTTTAAATTAATCTGTTCTTAACCTTTTCCCCCCCAAATTTCTATTTTTAATTTTCCCAACAGAAACCCCATCTTTTTCCCAAAACCCCCCTTTCCCAACCCTTTTTTAAATTTTTCCAAAATTTTTCCCTTAAAATTTTTACTACTTTTTTCCCCCCTTTTTCCCACCCAATGTCAAAATCTTATTTTTTTCCTTTTTCAAAACTAACCCTTTATACCCCTTTTTTTTAAACTTAATCTTTTTCCCCCAACTTTTAACTTTTCCCCTTTCCCACCCTCTTTTCCCCCCCTTCTTTTATCTTTCCCAAATATCCCCTCAAATTTAAAATTTTTAAAACAAAAACTATTCCCAAAATCCACCCCTCTAATTTTTCTCAACCCAATTCATTACCCATAAAAATTCCCCACCCACAACCCCTTTTTTTTTTCCCACCCCTTTAAACCATTAACCCCCTTATTTTAACTTTTTCCACCATCCCTTTTTCCCCCCTTTTAAGAAAACCCCCAAAATTCACTTTTTAAAACCCAATTTTTCCCATTACTTTTATTCCTTTAATTCCTAATATCTTAACTCCCAACAAAATCCCCTTTTTTCACCAAAACAACCTTTTTTACCACACCTTCCTCCCTAATCCCCCAACCCAATTTCCCAATTTTACCCCCTTTTTCCCAACTATTTAATCCAAAAACCCCCTCACATAAAATTTTCCCCCCCCAATCCTCCCCCTTTTTTCCCCCTTCCCGACCCACCCAAAAAATACAAACCCAAACACCACATCAACCTTCCTTTAAATTCCTTTTAATTTTACAATAAACTTAATAAAAATTATTTAATCCCCTTTAACCTACTTTTAAATCAAACCCTTATCTCTACTTCTTATTCCATTTTATTAAAAAATATCCTCAAATTTTTTTCCATTCCCCAAAAACAACATTAAAAATTAAACCTCTAATTTCCCCTTCAAAACAAAAACCGCCTTTCCTTACCCACCCAAATTTTTTAACTAAAACAAAATAGCCTTCTATTTTTTTAAGGGCATTTTTCCATTTCACTTTCCCCAAAAAATTGGTAACAACCCCAACCCTTTTTAAAGCAGTTTTTTTAATCCCTTTCAACCACAAACGGCCCAAAATTTTAAACCTAAATTTTTCCTTCCCGGCAAAAACTTTATTTTTCCCCCTCACCCCGGATGGATTCGGGGAAAAACCCAAACAATAAGGCCGCTTTTTTTACATGGGGAAGATATTCGTTTGTTTTTATAGTGGGTTCACCCCCAAAACTTTGGGGTTAAATGGAAAGGGAATTGGGGAGTTTTCCCCGGCTAAGATTAATTTTGCCCAATAGCTTTTTAAACCCACCCCTTCCCAGGGGTTTTGGGTTTATTTTTTAAAAAACCCCTTTTTCCGGTTTTTCCCCAGATTTTTTTTTTGGGAAAAGGTTTTTTTGTTTTTAAAACATGATAATTTTTAACCTGGAATTTTTTTTTTTTTTTTCGCCCAACCCCCCCCCCCCGATTTTTGGAGGGTTTTTTTTTTTCCCGTTAAAACTGTAAAAGAACCCCCCCCCCGGTTTCTTTACAACCCCCCCCCCCTTTTTTCCCATTTCCTTTCTCACTTTATTTATTTTAGGTTTAAAGGGGTTTTTCGGCATTGGGGGCAATTGGGGTTTTGAGGTCATGTTGCTGTGAGTTTCAAACTTAATTATGCTCCTTTGGAAAAAGGGAATTTTGGCTTTTTTGTGGAATTTTTTTCCCTCACAATTTTTATTTTGTGCTGAGAAATCTTTTTAAATTTTTTTTTTGGTTTATGTAGCTTGGGCATTTCCCGCAATATCATGGTCCCTTTTGGGAAGAAATGTGGTTTTTTAAATTTGGGATTTCTCCTTTACAAAATTTTAAAAGTGGCTGAGAAGTCTTTTTATAAAATTTTTTTTGGGTTTTATGCTGCTTTGAAATTTCAGCAATTTTAAGGTCCTATTTTAAAAAAAAATTTGGGTTTTAACAGACAAAATTTTTTCTTTCACAAATTGGGCCAAAATGGTCAAGGGGCTTTCTTTGAATTTTTTTGGGGGCCCTTTTTTCTTTAAATTCAGGGTATAATATAGGGCCTATTTTTAAAAAAAAAAGTTGTTTCTAACGACTTTGTTCTTCACAATTTTTCCTAAGTGGTTTTAAGGGTTCTTGTTTGAAATTTTTGGGGGGATTTTGCTTTGAAATGCAGCTATTTCTACAGGTTTTTTTTAAAAAATTGTTGTTTTTTAACAGACATTTGTTTTCACAATTTGGGCCAAAGTGGGTCAAGGGTTTGCTTGAATTTTTGGGGGAAATTTTTTTTGAAATGCAGCTTTACTACAGGTCCTAAATTTAAAAAAATTTTTTTTTCTAACAGGGCATTTGGGTTTTTCCGAATTGGTTTAAAAAAGGGGCCATGGGTATGTTTTTTAATTTTTTGGGGGGATTTTGCTGTGACATGCGCTATACTTTTTGGCCTAAATTTTAAAAAAAAATGTTGTTTTTTAACGACATTTGTTTTCACAATTGTCAAGGGTGGTCAAGGGTGATGGTGCTTTTCAGAAAAAAGGAATTGGTTTGGACACTGTTAATGGAACATATTGCAAAAGTACTTGTTTTTGCAAGATCTTTAAACTTAAACTATCAAAACCCTGTAATTTAGACAACCCATTTAATTTCAATTAAAAAAAAAAAGAAACAAAGGCTTTTGTGGGATTCCTCCCATTTTTTTTTTAAAAGTGTTTTTTTTGAATTTTTTCTACTAAAAAAAATTGCCCTGTACAAAAAAGCTGTTAAAAAAAATTCCCCTGAATTGTACAATTGGGGGTACAAGGAAAAAATTGACGTTTTTTGGTTATTCCGAGGAAAATGGAGTATGGAGCACGGACAGAGAACAAAGTACAGGGGACATTTTTCCCCAGCACGTTGAGGGAAAATTTTGGGGGAAAAAAATGCCAAAAAAAAGGGCACCTGGGGTGGGGAAAAGGAGCGGTTAACCAAACCCGTATTTCCAAAATGGAGCTTCAATTTTGGGCCCCATCATACGGAAGGGGCAAGCGGTACCCCGGACAAAGGGCAGTATATGGGCGTGAAACTAAAATGGTGGTTGAAGACCCCCTTTTTTCCCCCCACTTTTTATTCTGGGGGGGCTTTCAGATTTGGGGCTTTATTTCTGTGGGCCCGGAAGGTATAGTAATGTCCAGTGAAACTAAAAAGGTGGTTTAAAAGACTCCTTTTTCCGGACTTTTTAATCTGGGGTCCCTGCAGGTTTGGGGTCCCTGCTGTGGCCCCGGGACAGGTTTGTCAAAGTCCGGGGAAAAAAAAATTTGGGGGTTGGGAAAGGGGCTTTTTTTTTCCCGCACTTTTTAAACTGGGGGTCAGACGGTTTAAGGTTTTTACTGCGGTAAAGGACCCGTTTTTAGTTAATTCCGTTCAACTAAAATGGTGGTTTAAAGGGCTTTCCCTTTTTTTGGCACTTTTTTAAAACTGGGGGTCTTTAGGTTTTTTGGGGGTCATGCCCGGTTCCAGGACAGGGGTTTTCATTGTCCAGTTAAGTACAATGAAGGTTCAAATTTATACTGTTCGGGGGACTTTTTAATTTTGGGTCATGCAGGGTTTTTGGCTCTTTCTGTGGTGCCGACGGGATAGTGAATGGTTTTGTGGGCTTTTTTTCTGGGCTTTTATTTAAAAAAAGTGTTTTGGTAAAATGCAGACGTTTTCCTTTTTAATGTTTTTTGGTTTTAATTCCCGCTTCTCCGGCCCCTTTTTTGGGTTTTAAAGGGAAAGAAGGTGTTGTTTCTTCCCATAGGGCTTTAATGGTTTAACGATAAAATTACCATGACTTGACTTCTTGTCGATGATGGGCCCAATAAACGACCTTTGACCGATGTCGATGGCCCCAAAAAAATCCCCTCAACCCCAAAACAGATAAACAATCAAATCATTTAACTATTTAAATGCTGCGGTCAATTGCAATCATGGAATTTAAGCTATAAGGTGTGAGGGCTAAAGTAGGCCACAAAGTCTCCCATGTTGGTACATATATTAATTAAAATAGAAAAGCAGTACACTTTTACACACTAGTACTGCAGTGTACTGTATAAGTAATTTTTTTGCAATAAATTTTTTTAAAGTCCCACAAGGAGCCAAAGAAAATTAAAATAAAGTTAAATAAAGTTTTAAATACTGTATAATACAAAGTATTAAAAATTAAGACAAAACCTTTAGCACTTATCAAATACAAAATAAAATAATTGGTATTGTTGTGTCCATAAAAACAAATTAAAAGAAGTAATTTCTCTTTATTTATCCTGCATATTATATGACATTATAAAAGAAAAATACAATGCCCATTGCCATAATTCCTGTTTTTGGACACCTTTTTTCCCCAAAAAATGGAATACAAAAGTGATTAAAAAGTCTGTGAACCCCAGAACATCAACAGAGATATAAGAAAAAGCTATGGCTCACAAAACATGGCTACGCAAAACAATAAAAAAGAAAAGAAAAAGCATAAATTTAATGGTACAGAGCCACTGAATAAAGCCTACATGTAACATATCACACAGTGACCTACATTAAAATAAAACCCAAAAAACATAAAAAATTTTTCATTCCACTCAATGTTTTAAACCCCTTAAGGAACAGGCACTTTTGTTTTACCACGCTTAAAATTTTATTATTATAATTTTTTTTTACGATTAGTCCAGTTTAGGGTATTTGACTACTATATACAGTGAAGGAAATAATCTTTGATCCCTTGCTAATTGTGTAAGTTTGCCCACTGACAAAGACATGAAGGGTAACATGTATGATTAATGACGCAATTTTTTATGCGCATATTAAAAATGAAGAATGCACCTGATTTATTAACCTGGTCTACTGCTGGTCATAAATCGGCGCATTCTAGCACATAAACGTCAATTCTGGCTCAGATTAATCACTTTCAAAGTCATGCACCTGGAATTGCCTTACTGAAGCTGTACATCTATAGATTTGTATGTTTCTAGTGCACCCCGCCTCCTGCACACCCCCCGAGATCAGACGCATTGCAAAGTGCCGCGGGTGCTCTGTAATGCGCCTGATATTGGCATGTGGCAAGTTTAAAACTATTGTGAACGGGGCTGAGCTAGATGTCGGGCTTAAACGATGCCAGACTTCTGGCACAGCCCTGTTCATACATGTCGCCCGAACAGTCTATAATTTTAAGGGTAAGTTAATTTTTTTTGAAACATGAAATTTATTTGGAAGTAGTAATGCAAGTTATAGATTACAAATATAACTACAAAACGTAACAACAACGTTGTCACAAAAATGAACTTGTAACAGCAAGTAAAAGAAGACATAGTCTTAAGGGTTTAAACGACAAAATTTACAAAACAGAAGTTTAAGAACAATGACACGCACCAGTAGTGTACACAAAGTTGGCACTATACCAGGTAGGAAAGAAGCAGATCACTTAAAGTTACTAGTATTATACTTAGAAATGAGCCAGGGTTCCCAAAGAGATCTTTTCTTAAGGCAAATATGGGGAGGTTCAGCAAGTTTCAATTCACAGGAGCAATTGAAATGAACTCTGTTAATTATCTCAGCGAACGAGGGGGGGCTCTAGGAGATTTCCAAGCTGAGGCAATTGCAATTTGTGCACATGGACACATATTGTTCTCAGGGTGGGTGAAATGTCAGATAAGCCTATATCTAACACCGCTAATTCAGGTGTGGGTTTACAATGGAATCCAGTGACTTCAGATAAGAAATAAAAGACTGCTTTCCAGAGGTTTTTTAATAAGGGGGCATCCCCACCAAATATGGAGCACCGTGCCTTGTTGGCCGCACTGCTTCCAGCAAAGGTCTGAGGAGCTAGGGCAGGCATCCTCAAACTATGGCACTCCAGCTGTTGGGAAACTGCAACTTCCATCATGCATTTATCTAATCTATAATAGTGGGCATGATGGGAGTTGTAGTTTCCCAACAGCTGGAGGGCTGCAGTTTGAGGATTCCTGAGTTAGGGTATATATGTGCTATGCTTCAGCGATCAAAAGATAAATTTGAAACCAGCGAATCTTCTGTTTAAAACATATCACCTTTATTCCATCCATAGACACAGGGGGTACAGGGGATCAGACCGATGCGTTCGGGCGTTTTATTTTTGCCTTGTTCACGGTATCTCAAACATGCTTTACTTCACTCTTTAATAGGTACAGGGGCGGTACTAACACATCACGTCATTTCCCCTTCAAGCTAAAAACACTTTGTATAAAAAAAGGACGAAGTTATACTGTGGTTTGAAACACTGTAGCAAACATGTTGCTAGTAGTATAATGCTGTACCGTATTAGCCATAGAAAGTAGTAGAATAGTGAAGAAATCAGGCGATACCTTTTAGAGGCTAACTGAGTATATTTGATAGTGAGCTTTCGATAGGACTAGCTTCTTCTTCAGACTGATGTTATAACATCAGTCTGAAGAAGAGAGCTAGTCCTCTCGAAAGCTCACTATCAAATATACTCAGTTAGCCTCTAAAAGGTATCGCCAGATTTCTTCACTATTCTACTAGCAAACATGTTGTCATATTATTATAGGTTGGAGCACATATTGGGAGAATTTAGTAGATATATGCAAGATCATTTCTGTAATTCATTCCGGTTGGGAAACGTGTTTCTAGTTCATATATCCATGAAGCTTCCCTTAAGCGCACAGTGTGCTGCCAGTCGCTTCCATTTTCAGGACATTTAACCTTTTCTATCCCAAACCAACGGAAATCTGTCAATGAACCTTCATGATTTTCAACAAAATGCTTGGTTACTCCTGAATATGTGCTCTGCCCCTTTTTAATATTAGCCGCATGTTCTGAAATACGTACTTTTCCTTTACGGATTGTGCTTCCTACATAAAATATATTGCAGGACATACATTGCACTGCATATATGAGGTGGTCAGTTTCACAATTTATAAACTCTTTAATTGTATAAATTTTATTTTTATCATGTCTTGCAAAACTATCCCTTTTTATGCTGAATTTGCACATATTGCATCTCTTTTTATTACATGGGTAAAATCCTTTTAAATCCAGCCATGTTTCTTTTGATTTTCTGTCTATAAATTTACTTCTGGTTATGTCATCTGCTATTGTTTTGCTTCTCTTTGCTACCATATGGGTGCCTTCTTCTATAATGTCTGCCAATATTTTGTCCTCTCTTAGGATATTTATATTCCTGTAAAATATTTTTTTCATTTCTTTAAACTCTTGGCTATATCTTGTTGAGAAAACTATTCCTTTTTTGCCTAACTTTTGATTTTTCATTTTATCTGTTTTCTTTCCTTTCAACATGTCTTCCTGTGTTTTTCCTTGCATTTTTATTTTAGCTTTTTCCATAACTCCATCTGTATATCCTCTATCTTTTAATCTACTGTCAATGATTTGTACCTGTTTGTTATATTCCATATTTTTGGTACATACCCTTCGTGCTCTATTGCATTCTCCTAGTGGTATAGCTTACATTGTGTGTGGTGGATGACAACTATCCGCACGTAAGGTAATGTTACCACTCGTAGGCTTTCTATATAGTGTGGTGACCAAGCATATGTTTGGCTTGGAACTGGGAGCCAGGAAACCGTGCGAGCAACTGCTGTGTACTCCACCTAAGCAGCGAAGCAGGTGCAAAGGATACAACACAAAGTAATGGTGAGCAGCGTTTATTTACATATATATATATGTGCTAGCCTAGTGGGCAGGAGGTACCATCGAAGATGGATTATTTGCATACATCTAATACAAATATCAGTGGCACACTAAAAACTAAGTGAAACATCAAGGTATATAGGAATATTGGAAATGCATTACTGCTAAGGAAAAAAATATGAAAAACCTGGGATTCTTAGTTTACAGTTTTTTGATCAAAGATTGTATTAAGCTCACCTCCCCATAGCGTCAAGGGGATCCCAGTACAGGTGAGTCCCTAACACTGAACATGTTACCTCACTAGGAGTCCATTCAGACTACAACATCTCAGGGAGTGATAGGAACCTGCTGCTGAATTATCCTGCACAAGTTTAAAAGAGGTAGAGGGAGGGTGCAGCAAGCCAAATGAGGCTGCCATTTCCTCAAATAGACTTCAAAAATCTTTAGGCTGTGCAAAACCAAAATATTTTGAAAAACGTAAGCATAGGTGCACACTGAAACGGCAATAGCATACATCTAAGGCCTCGTTCACACGGCTTATTTGGGCACGGATTGGCGCCGTACTCCGCGCCGGATTTGCGCTGCAGTACGGCGCCAATCCGTCGGAGTAATTACGGTAATCCACTGCTCTCATAGAGAACAGTGAATTCCGTTCGCTCCTCCCCGCTCGGCGCCAATCCGCCGCGGGGGGAGAAAGTGACATGCACATTATATCCAGGCGCAATACGCGCCGTGGAAAATGCAAGTCTATGGGGCCGGGAGCGGCGCCCCCGCCGCGCTGCGGCCCTGCCCCCGTCCCGCCCCTTATTAACGGCGATTTTGGACCCTAAATACGGCTCACAAATCCGTCGGGAATAAGCCGTGTAAACACGGTCTAATACAAATATCAGTGGCACACTAAAAACTAAGTGAAACATCAAGGTATATAGGAATATTGGAAATGCATTACTGCTAAGGAAAATATGAAAAACCTGGGATTCTTAGTTTACAATTTTTGATCAAAGTTTTGTATTAAGCTCACCTCCCAATATCGTAAAGGGGGATCCCAGTACAGGTGAGTCCCTAACACTGAACATGTTACCTCACTAGGAGTCCATTCAGACTACAACCTGTACTGGGATCCTCTTGACGCTATTGGGAGGTGAGCTTAATACAATCTTTGATCAAAAACTGTAAACTAAGAATCCCAGGTTTTTCATATTTTCCTTAGCAGTAATTGCAATTTCCAATATTCCTATATACCTTGAGTTTCACTTAGTTTTTAGTGTGCCACTGATATTTGTATTAGATGTAGCTATTGCCTTTTCAGTGTGCACCTAAGCTTACGTTTTTCAAAATATATGGATGTGCACAGCCTAATTGATTTTTGAGGATTATATGCATAGTCTCAAGGTGATTTAAACATTTAGAAAGTTTCAAAGGGGCTGAGTGTGCCTCATTCCACAGTGCTAGGGGAAATGATTTAGATAATTCTCCTTCCCATTTAATCATAGTGGGAAATTTGCTAGTACCTCGTCTGTCAATTAGCAAATTATATATTAACGACAAACCTTTTTGAAAACTTTCTTTTTAAAAAGGAAGTTATGAAAAACTGAGGGTGTGGAAAGGGGAAATTGGCCAGCTAATTGATTGTGTGAGATGTCTTAGTTGTAAATAGTGAAAGAAGAAGATACCAGGTGTATTTGTAGGAAGTGCTAATTCCGTAAACGTTTTCAGGTCACCGTCCTCATGAAACAGCTTATTAATTGAGTCGAAATGGTTATCCCAGCACCTGAGGACATCTAAAGCAGTGTTCTCTTTTTGCAGCGATACCCATGAGTTAGGGACAACATAATAGGGACAATGTAATGTAGATAGGGGAGTTGGAAGCCCTAAAGTTAGGGCTTTGAGATGTGAACTAGCCAGACATGGAGTGAAATTGCTTCCTTCCAGTTGTGCCCAAGAAAGGGAGGTGTTATTAGACCAAAGGGGTAATGATTGTTCAAATAGAATAGCTGCTTTGTACGCTGTTAAGTTAGGGACTGCCAAACCGCCCTCTTTATGACTATAGAATAAGAGATGTTTCTTTACCCATGGCTTCTTACCATTCCAAATAAAGTTTGAAAACAACCGCTGCATTCTAAGAAGAGAGTGTTGAGGAATAATGTGCGGGATAGCCCTAGAAATATAAATAAATTTGGGAAGGAGAGGCATTTTTAGGATGTTAATCCTTGCTATCCACGATAGGTGGAGTTTGCTAAGTCTTTTAATCTCAGCATCTAGGTCAGTGAATAGAGAATCGAAATTTCGACAAACAAGACTTAATACTTGGTGGCAAAACCCTTGTTGGCAAACACAGCAGTCAGACATTTTTTGTAGTTGATGATGAGGTTTGCGCACATGTCGGGAGGAATTGTGGTCCACTCCTCTTTGCAGATCTTCTCTAAACATTAAGGTTTTTGAGGCTGTCACTTGGCAACTCGGAGCTTCAACTCCCTCGATAAGTTTTCTATGGGATTAAGGTCTGGAGACTGGCTAGGCCACTCCATGACTTTAATATGCTTCTTTTTGAGCCACTCCTTTGTTGCCTTGGCTGTATATTTTTGGTCAAATTTTCTTGCTGGGAAGACCCAGCCATGAACCATTTTTAATGTCCTGGTGGAGGGAAGGAGGTTTTCACTCAGGATTTTACGGTAAATGGCTCCATCCAGCGGTGAAGTAGTCCTGTGCCCTTAACAGAAAAACAGCCCCAAAACATAATGTTTCCACCTCCATGTTTGACAGTGGGGACAATGTTCTTTGGGTCATATGCAGCATTTCTATTCCTCCAAACACGGCGAGTTGAGTTAATGCCCAAGAGCTAATTTTTTTCTCATCTGACCACAGCACCTTCTCCCAATCACTCACAGAATCATCCAGGTGTTCATTGGCAAACTTCAGACGGGCCTGCACATGTGCCTTCTTGAGCAGGGGGACCTTGCAGGCACTGCAGGATTTTAAACCATTACGGCGTAATTTGTTACCAATGGTTTTCTTGGTGACTGTGGTCCCGGCTGCGTTGAGATCATTAACCAGTTCCCCCTGTGTAGTTTTAGGCTGATCTCTCACCTTTCTCATGATCAAGGATACCACACGAGATGAGATTTTGCATGGTTTCCCCCCAGATCGATGTTGATTTTACAATCATTTTGTATTTCTTCCATTTTCTTTTACTAAATTTCACCAACAGTTGTCTCCTTCTCACCCACGTCTTACTTAAAGGTTTTGTAGCCCATTCCAGCTATGTGCAGGTCTATGATCTTGTCCCTGACATGCTTAGAAGACTCTTTGGTCTTGCCCATGTTGTAGAGGTTAGAGTCTGATTGATTAATTGAGTCTGTGGACAGGAGTCTTTTGTAAAGGTTACTATTAATGCAGGTAACAAGTTGATTAGGAGCATCTAACTGGTCTGTAGGAGGCAGAACTCTTACTGGTTGGTAGGGAATCAAATACTTATTTCTCTCAGAAATGCAAAAAAATTTATATAAATTTTTTCCCAATGTGTTTTTTCTGGATTTTATTTTTGATATTCTATCTCTCAATGTTAAAATTAACCTACCCTTAAAATTATAGACTATTCATGTCGTTGTCAGTGGGCAAACTTACAATATCAGCAAGGGATCAAATAATTAAATAATTATTTCCTTCACTGTACAGTGCAGAAAGGTGTAAAGATGGCGCTCTTAAGACATTCTGCACATGGAGCAATAAGATGGCAGCCATGAAAGCCTTCATATGGCACCTTGAAATCTCGTCGTGGGTGACAGATCCGGAAGAGTAACGGTGCACAAATAGTATGAACAAAAACTACAGCTAACCCCCCCCAAAACTTATTCTTTTACAGGTGAAGTTATTACCATTTTTTTTTTAAAGCAGTGAAATATAAAAGAACTATGAATTTAGTATATACTCACCTACATAATAAAGTCCTCTTCCAATCCTCTTACTGGTTACTCATTGCCAAGTAACATAATTTGTAAGGCCGAAAAAAGACAGACATCCATCCATCAAGTTTAGCCTATTGTGCTGTAGTGTTGATCCATGAGGTAGAAGCCAATTGTCCTCATTTTAGGGAAAAAGTTTTGTCCTGACTTCAATCTGGCAATCAGAATAATCCCTGGATCAAAGTCCTTTCTCCAGAATCCTAGTCACTGTAACTTGTTATATTATTGCACTTTAAAAATACATCCAGACCCTTTTTGAACTCTCTTAGTGAATTCACCATGACAAGTTCCTCTGGCAGAGAGTTCCACAGTCTCACTGCTCTTACACTAAAGAATCCCTTTCTATGTTTATGTAGAAACGTTCTTTTCTCTTGGCGTAGAGGATGCCCACTTGTTCTGAATACAGTCCTAGGTATAAATAAATCTTGAGAGAGATATCTATATTGACCTTTAATATTTTTATATATATTCACTATGTCCCCCCAAAGCCGTCTTATCTCTAAATTAAATAACCCTAATCTTGCTAATCTTTCTGGGTATTGCAGTCCACCCAGTCCATTTATTGTGTTCCCAAGTCCTTCTCCATGTCACTTTTACCCAGCGTTTTCCCGTTTAAAATGTAATCATGTAATGGATCCCCCCCCCCCCCATGTGCATAACCTTGCATTTATCTGTGTTAAACCTCATCTGCCATTTCCCTGCCCAGGCCCCCATCTTATCCAGATCCCTTTGTAATAACATATTATCCTCTATTGTGTTGATTACTTTACAGAGATTAGTATCATCTGCAAAGATTGATATTCTACTGTGCATTCCATGTGTAAGATTATTAATGAATGTTAAATAGGGTAGGGCCCAATACTGAACCCTGTGGTACCCCACTAGCAACAGGGATCCAATCTATGTACCATTCACCACCCACCTTAAATTCAGTTTAAACTATTGAGTATTGACCATGACCTACAAGGCTCTGCATCACCTGTCTCCCATACATCTCTGCCTTAATCTCCCAATACCCCACTCATAATCTCTGATCCTTCTTTGCTCCTCTCTTGTTTGATCCTCACATAACTGCTTCGAAGATTTCTCCCATGAATCCCCTATACATTGAAATTCATTACCCCAACAGATCATACTTTGGTGCTTGGTGCTCCGGTTCAGCGCACTCCGACGATATACAGTAATGCGCATGCGCGGCTGTTGATGTGATATGTCTCACACACCTTGCTGGCACGATCGCTGAGAGTTATGGCGGACATTGCTTTGGGATGTACTTTCCTTTCTACCTGCACTGTTTAATTTTTACAGAAGCTTTATAGTTGTTAATTATTTTCCTGTAAAAGCCCAGAAACCATTTTACTGTGATAGGCTATGAAAGGGGTAATCCCCGAAACGCGTCACCTTTAAATAAATCTCTCTTGTGCTTGTATGCTGCCATAGAACTTTTTAATGATTTCGCAATAAAACGTGGATTTTTTTAACTGGCCATTTGGATTGCTGCCTTCTCATACTTTCTTTCACTTTGAAAACCTTCAAATGTACCTGAAAACTCATCTCTTTGGGAAAGCTAGCAATTTACAATAACCCTTATGCCGCTATCCTATCATTCAAACAGCTGCTTTCCTCATCCTTTGTCTCCTTCCCACATGAGCAGGTATCTCCCCCTTGTACACTTGTCATTCACTTGTGCTTTGAGTGTCTTGACGAATTCCATGATCGGCTAAAACACTGGTGTTTACAAAACATTTTAAAACCCCCGGCGCCAAAAGACAGCGGAGAAAAGACCAGCTGTCGAGACTACAGATCGTTTTTTCTATTGTTGTCTATGGGGCTGCCTGAACGATCGTATTTTCAGCGTTTTTAAAAACCTAAAATCTACGAAAATGCGATCGTATTGCTATGCCGTGAAGACATAGCCTTAGGTATTCTAACCTCCCGGTGTATTTACAGCTTCCAGGAATAAGTGACCCTTTAAATAAATAATTTTAAAAAAGCCTTTATATGGCTACGTCGACAGAAAACTACAAACATTTTGGGTCTTGTAAAGCCGGGACAGTACTAATAACTGTGCTACTACTTACCTTAATTTCTGTCCCTTATGTCTGTGTTTTGTTTCTGCCATGCCGGGGGTGACTGCCCCCTTTGGGATAAAAGAAAGGGGGGGCTTCACATGATGTTTGTGTAGATTGTGTACGCGATCTTGAAAACGTTTCTATCTTTCACATTGAAAGGGAAATTAACAGTTCCGTAGCCATTTATTGTATATTTTCTACTATTGACATTTTGGGGGCTCAGGAACCACTTATGTGGTTATGGTCTCGATGTGCTATATTTTTGAGTTATAAGTTAATATTGTAACATTTTTGATCATGATAACTCCCAAAAAATATTATAAGAATTTAACCTGTATAATTTACAGTGAATAGATGTTTGAGAGGGTGAGTTCAAAGAAATACAGAGCTAAAGACAGTGTTCAAAAGCAAACTGTCTATTTTTACAGAGAATAAGTTAAGTATACAATGAAAAGAAAACTGCACTAAGAGCAAGGTATCTCCAAGAGAAAGTACATAGACAAGGAAAGCTGAATGTATTCCTCTTCTCTATAATCATTTCTACAGGACTGGACAGGAGGACATTGAATAACAGAGAAAACCAAATGTAAATCAGATTTCCTCTCCCATTCTTCATACACAACTTTCAACTTGTTTGCAGGCAAAATGTCCTGTCGGGAAACAAAATTTTTCCTAGAAAATAATAGTTCTTGTAGCACTAGTTTTGTCTTAATTTGGTGTTATTTTTAGTGACTCATAATCCAGCATAAACATACATATTATGCTGCTATAGAAGAAAATTACAGTTCACTATTGTATTCTGTACTCTAATGACATAAGCAAGTTCATTTTAGTACAATTCCCACGTAATACATACTATTAAGTAATTAAGAGCTTGACTGTGTAATGCTTTTCTGTGTAATTAATGTTGGTGACGATGACCTTGTTTATGGTTAAGCTTCTTGAGATTTCATCATAAGAGAACTTTTACACCGGTCGTTTTTTGTTGTGGAAAGTCTGCAACGTATTATTGTTACAGAAAAGTGGATGAGATTGTCACAGATAGTTGCTCACCAAATTAGGGCCACATGGTTCTGTGGTGAGTACTCCTAACAAAAATGAAGTTTTGAATTAGGGGCTCATAGGAGAAAGCAAAATATAGTATGTATCATTAGATGGAATATGCTGCAAAGTTTTCTAAGGCAATTTCTTCCTGATATGGTGTGATAAATTGCATACAATTCTGCATACATTTTTGGTGCGTGATGTCATATAATATATAATTTTCTTAACCTCTCTATAATAAATGACCATCAGTTTGTGCACTGACTTCTTGGTGCGTTGGTAACAGGTTTATGTTTACATACAGCAACCAAGCACAACACAATATAAGCAGCACTCTGTAAAAAACAGGGAATATAAGAATGCTTTCAAAATGCATTACTTCTACTTTAGGATCCATGAAAATCTGAAATACTTAGCAGACATTTTTTATCAATAAACTGTGAGGGCATGATCAAAAATGAACCACAAATTTTCTTGAATCCTAAAGTAACAGAAATGCATTTTGAAAAAAATCCTATAATCCCTTTGTTTTTTTTGGTGTTTATACAGTGCTGCTGATATTGTGTTGTGCTTGCATTGCTTTGATGCCAGCTTGCACCTATATAATTTTCTTTGGAATTGTTTGCATGAGGGAATGGTTAGCCTCCATTTTGGTTGTGCGCTCTTCCCTTCCACATAGGTTGGTTTTAATCAGAGCAGAATTTAGCTGTGTCCTTCTCACCTTGAAAATATGGAGTTCTGTAGAGACAAGAAGTTAGGTAAAATTTTAGAGTAGGTTTCTATCTGTACTGAGGTCACCTTGTCGCGGTAGATGGGCCCTTACAGTTTTGATGAAAAATGTACATTATGGGCCACATGTATGAAAACTGTTTAGGTCTAAAACTCACTTTGTTACCCATAGCAACCAATCAGAGCGCCCCTTTCATTTCATATAGTGTTCTGGAAAAATGAAAGGGGTGCTCTGATTGGTTGCTATGGGCAATAAAGTAAGTTTTAGACCTAGACAGTTTTCATACATGTGCTCCTAAGAATCTCAAATTTTCATGTATTCTAAAGCAGCATAAATGCATTTTTTTAAAAAAAATCCTATATTCCCTTTGACTGTTCTTTGCCGTTTATACAGTGCTGCTGATATTGTGTTGTGATTGCTTTGCTTGGCTGCCTCGCCAGCATGCACCTGCGCTAATTTCTTTGGAACTGTTTTTGGGGTGCTGACTAGAGATGGGCGAATTTCTCAAAAATTTGATTTGCCGAGTACGCCAAATTTTTCGGCAAAATTCTTTTCAACCCGAATTTATTTGCGGTGAATCGTGTTAAAAAACAGCTATTTCCAGGCTGTAGATAGCCTGTAGGGTGTTGTAGAATATTGTGTCATGCTCAAATATGCATAGTGAGCGTTGTTTGGTCTTCATACAATGCTGTGTTTTAGTATGACACGCAGATGACAGCCGCCGCTCTTAGAATTGCTTCACAATTCACTTCTCTGGGCAGTTACAGGGGCAAAACTGACCAAATAACTGAAGCGGGAACGCACCGTGACAAGGTAATGTCTGCGCTAGCCTCATGTGGGTAGGGTATGAAAAAACAGACTCTTTTAATGACTCTTTTCTGGCTGAAAACTGCAGATTTGAGCACTAAATACTCAAAAACTACAGCATCTTACAAAATAAGGGACACAGCGCTGGAAACAGCAGGTTAGCCACTAGCTTGTGCTGTCCTCAGCAAAGGGGGCATAATCTATGTGACAGGTTCTCTTTAAGTAGATCATACATACAAACATCAAACACATCTACACACAAAGACACATATTCATACACACACATTACAGACACATTACAGACACATACACTCACCGGCCACTTTATTAGGTACACCATGCTAGTAACGGGTTGGACCCCATTTTGCCTTCAGAACTGCCTCAATTCTTCGTGGCATAAATTCAAACAAGGTGTTGCAACGATGCTCAATTGGTACCAAGGGGCCCAAAGAGTCCCCAAGAAAATATTCCCCACACCATGACACCACCCCCACCCAGCCTGAACCATTGATACCAAGGCAGGATGGATCCATGCTTTCATTTTTGTTGACGCCAAATTCTGACCCTACCATCCGAATGTCGCAGCAGAAATCGAGACTCATCAGACCAGGCAAAGTTTTTCCAATCTTCTACTGTCCAATTTCGATGAGCTTGGGCAAATTGGAGCCTCAGTTTCCTGTTCTTTGCTGAAAGAATTGGCACCGGTGTTGTCTTCTGCTGCTGTAGCCCATCTGCCTCAAAGTTCGCCATACGGTGCGTTCAGAGATGCTCTTCTGCCTACCTTGGTTGTAACGGGTGGCTATTTGAGTCACTGTTGCCTTTCTATCAGCTCGAACCAGTCTTGCCAATTCTCCTTTGACCTCTGGCATCAACAAGGCATTTCCGCCCCACAGATTTGCCGCTCATTTGGATGTTTTTCCTTTTTCGGACCATTCTCTGTAAACCCTAGAGATGGTTTTGCGTGAAAATCCCAGGAGATCAGCAGTTTCTGAAATACTCGACCAGCCCTTTTGGCACCAACAACCATGCCACTTCAAAGGGACTCAAATCACCTTTCTTCCCCATACTGATGCTCGGTTTGAACTGCAGGAGATTGTCTTTGCCCAAATGTCTTACATGCCTAAATGCACTGAGTTGCCGCCATTGATTGGCTGATTAGAAATTAAGTGTTAACGAGCAGTTGGACAGGGTGTACCTAATAAAGTGGCCGGTGAGTGTATATACATACAGTCACATCCATATACACATACCCTTACTTGTATGTAGTGCAGCTGGTTCTCTCATGCAGTCCAGAGGTCTCGGGAAAACAAATGGCAGCAGTTTCCTGTCATGAGCTGTTCTCAGCCCCGGCAGTGCAGACACCCCTCCTCCACCGTCCCAACTGTGCACAGACACCGAGGGGGTCGCATACAGCAGCTGGAGACAGTGTCAGCGCGGAAGAGAGGACAGGAGGGGGCAACTGAGGGAGACGCTCTTCTAAGATACTTTTTAGCAGCACCGTGGAGCTGTGGGGGGATCGGACTGCCCACTAGTGACGCTACATATCTTATGACCGGGAGTGCGGGTCCCAGAGCAGTCGCTACGGCTTCTATGGCAGTAGTTCCGCCACTTGTCCTGGTGATGATATGACCTCCACACAGCCCTGATCTCATCATCATCCAGTCTGTTTGGGACTAAATTAAGAGACAAAAGGAGTTGAGCAAGCATCCATCCACAGAAGATCTGTTCTTACCTCTATAAGTTGTTTGGGACAAGCTCCCTGCCGAGTTACTTCCAAAACTGTATTTTACGTGTATCTAGAAGAAGTTATGCTGTTTTAAAGATAGAGGGTGGTCACACCAAATATTGATTTAATTTAGATTTCTCTTTTGTTAATTTACTTTTCATTTAGTTAAATAAATACACAATTAACATTTCTATTTTTAAAAACCATTCCTAGTTTGTGCCAAAACAAATTAGACTAATTTAGCATGTATTGACTGAGGGGAAGATACAAGGAGGCCTTAGATAGCTAAACTGTAGTTGGGTAAGGGTTAAAGTGGTTGCAGGGGGTTGGGAGGAGCATGGAACAGCCCAGCAAAGGAAGGAAGGAAGGTACATAAAGTGGAGCCAGGATATGAAAGCCATCTATTTAGCAGGTAGCGTGACTGTGAGAAGTTCACTTCTCTCTGCCCTTTGAGTTAGAAGGCTGTGGGATATGAAAGACCATCATGGTAGCTTGGTCAGACTAAAGGAGTCCTTGGAAGTGAAAATTGCTAGTGAATGGTGCATGCAAACAAAAAGGCATGCACCATATTTTATGGTGAGATTGAGAAAAATCAGGCAGGAGGCAGGATGTAATAGGAGAGCTATAAAGGTATTAAATTCAGTAATATATTAGTTTTTCAGAATAGTGTACAATTGCCTTCCCCCCACCAAGTGAGCAAGTATCTTTGGTAGACTAAAAATATAAAAAAAATGTAAAAATAAAAAAAAAAAAAAAAGTTCAAGACACCAGCCTTTACCCATTTTACAAATAAAAAAAGAAAAACAATAAAAAGATAAACACAATTCAAATTTCTGGGCCCATAAAAGTCAGATCTACTAAAATATAATATTATTTATCCTGCCTGGTGAACGGTGTAAAAAAATTTGGAATAAAAAAAATTAAAAAAAGTTACAAATACCCCCGCAGATATTTAAATGGAGCTACCCCTTTTAAAAACACTACACTACATCGAAAAAACCCAAACCCTTTTAAAATTAAAGGAAAACCCAAAAATGAAAACAAAAATATAAACTTACTCCCAAATTAAAGTAAAAATTTTCCTAAACAAAAAACAAGCCCTTATAAGAGAATAAGATATACAGCAACTCTGCAATAAATTCACAGTTTGTGCATCATAAATGAAAGCGTAAAATCTGAACTATAGGTGATTTTGCAGATTTTTTTTGTAGATGGGACTTTCTTAAATAACAAACATTTTGCATTACAAATGTTTGTTTTTAAGAAGAAATCATCAAAAATATTTTGCTTTACTTTAAAGCATCAAACCCTTTTGGGTTTACTTTTCACGAATCGCATTTTCCCGCGTAAACTTTCCATTAAAATCCTTGTAGTTGATTTTTTTCCCTCGGGCCGACTTCTTTTTAACACATTTTTAATCCCACCAGAACATGCCCAAATGCTGCTGATCACACAAACTGGCTGTTTTTAAAAGGAAAGCTTCCCCCCAAAGCAGTCTGGGCAAAGTTTTTGGTTGTGCATGTAGGGCTTTTTCACCTTGCTCAAACCCTTTTGTGTCCCTTTGTTTTCTTTTTTCCTTTTTTCTGTAAACATGAGACACTATTTAAAAAGTTTTGTCCCTTTTCTGGACTTTTTCCCACACCTTCCTACCTGTGTTGTCCCCAATTTCCCTTGGCCACATTTAAATTTGGTACTACCCCCCCAAATTTGGGCCCCCCAAGGGACACATTTCCCAGTCCATAGGTTTTTTAAAATTTGGGAATTGTTGTTTCCCCAAAATTTTTTTGTCACGGACCCCCCGGGCGACCACTGTCCCGGGTCACAGGCGCCCCCGTCCCCCTTTGCACCGAGGGGACCCCCGCCCCGCACGTCATTTTGGGGGGGTCCCTCCCCCCCCCCGTCCCCGACGGAAATCCCCCTTACCCGGCCACGCTCCGGTCGGGCGTTTTCCGGGCCCCGGCGCTTACTCCCCCTAGGGGCGGGCGCGCCCGGGCAATTTGAATTTAAAGGGGAAAGTGCGCCGGAAATTTGGGGCCAAATTGGGCCCGGCATTTGCTCCAAATTTAGTCCGGTCATTTTCCTCCCGGGCCCTCCCCCGGGACCCTTTGGTGTTCAAAACCCAAATGGGGGAAAGTTTTCCCCTGAGCGTTCCAGTTTTCCCTTCCGTGTCCCCGACCCTCGGGCTACTCTCCCGTCACAAACCCTTGCCCCCCTCCCCGCCCCTCCTTTTCTACCGCCCACAACCCAGGCCGCCTGCCCCTGCCCTTTCTGTCTGCCCCTCGATTTACGAGCCGCCTGCCCCCCGTACCTGGGGCACCCTTGGCCGCCACCGGCGGGCAAGCCCCGCCAGGGGGATGACCTGGGGAAAAACCCCCACCACAGCAAACCATCCCGTTTGGCGGGGGGCTCGGGTTAAAACCGGGTCCCACTTAATTCCACCCCCCGGGGTAGGGGCTTACGCCATGGGCCTCCCGTGGCCCATGGACCCCCACCTCAAAAAATCTTTAAAAGTGGGAAACCCCCGGGCCATGGATCCCCCCAAAGGGTCCCCCTTGCCAATGTTGCCAGCATCCCCAACGTCGTGGGTAAAGGGCAATAAACAACAGATTGCGGCACCAAGCGCAGCAGCTCGAAAACTCTCCTCCTTGGTGCAGCAGCCATCACCGCCCCAGCAGCACCACCCCATCCCAGGGGCTCCGCCCTAAACGGTTCCGGGGGGCCCCCCAGGGCCCCCAAGCCCCGGCTGTCACTCCCACCCAAAAGTTCACGGTGCCCCCGAAACTATCCCAGGGGTTTATCACCCAATCCCTCACCCCACTGGAGCTGATGACCCAACCATTTCCCTTTGTCCAAAACGTGCGAAGGGGCTTTTTTCCGGGGTCAGCCTCCTCCCCCCCGGGGAAGGCCCGGGAAAGGGGCTACCCCCCCTATGGGACAGGAAAAGATCTGGTGAAGGGGATCTACATCATTCCTTTTTTGAGTTCCGCAACGTTTTTCGGGGAAACCAGCCCGGGTTTCCCCGCTAGACGGCCCTCCTAAATCTACGCCGGGGAAAGACCTTCTGTAGGAAAACACGCGGGGCAATTCCGTACGCGGCCTCGGGAATTTACTTTGGAAACGGGGCCCGCACTATGTGCACGTTCAAAAAAAGGACTCTCAAGAGATTTAAAAGAGTTTTGGGGCCGCTAGAGCCCTTTCCCCGTCCCCCCTTTACGACTTGTCCGGTTGGGCGACCCGCACGAAAATCCCGCTTCATTGAACGGGAGGAGGAGCTTCTGCAAAGAGCGCCAGTTCACCCCCCCTTTCGCCGTTTTCCTCCCGGCCCCCGGTTTCCAGGGGCCTCCGGCCCAACGGGCCCCAACCCCACCCCGACGAGCCCATGAAATTTGATCGGCTCGCCTCTCTGAGAAATTTTTTGGCCCCAGCGGGCAAACAACGGGGCTTGTGTCTCTACTGTGGCAGCCCATGCTTTTTCCCGGAAAGGACTTGCCCCAAAAGCGCCCCAAAAGGCTGGGGGAAACTCCCGCACCTGGGTCGGGGGAAAAGGCTTTCCCCTAGGTGAAAAACCCCCTCCCCCTCCACGCCTGTTAATGCCTTGCAGGTCGTGTCAATTCTGGTATCACATCCCCAGGTTCCGGCTTTTCTGGATTTGGGGCTCACCCGGGGAAACTTCATCCACCAGCCTTAGTGGGGGCATATCGGTTCCAGGGTACGTCTGGAAAAAACCGTTTTGCCCAACTCTCAGTCATTGGGGAAAGCTGCTTAGCACACCACCCCATTTCTTTCCCCAAACCACCTCTCCCCAAAGTGGGGGCACTGCAAAAGGAAAGGAGTTTCGCCTTCAATTTTTGGGCCTTCCCGGGCTCCTCGCGGCGATCCTCCTCGGACTCCCAGGGCCCTACGGCCCCACTCCCCCCTATCCTGGGACTGGTCTACTGGAAAAGGTAAACGTTGGGGTCCCAACTGTCGGGGGCTTTGTTTGGGGGCACCTCCCCCTCGGTCCCTTCCCCTGCTCCCCCGTTTTAAAAACCCTTTTCGGACTGTTTCCCGGGTGTCCCGGGCCCAAAAAATTTTGGAGTATGCCGAGGGTTTTTCTCCGAGAGAAAAACCGGGAGTCTTTTTCCCGCATCGTCCAAAACAACCCCCGATCGACTTTTTTCCCGGGTACCTTTCCCCCCCCGGTGGCCGAGCTCCCCTTTGTCTTTTCCTGGACCCAACCCATGTGGGAGAACATCCGGGAAAACCTCAAGAAGGGGTTCACCCGGGAAGTCCTCGTCCCCCCGGGCGGGGGTTTTCCCTTTTTCGTAAAGGGAAGAAGGATTTACCTTCCCGGTGCTTTTTGACTCCCCGGGGGCATAAACAAGATCACGGTAAAGAACCCGTTACCCCTTTGCCGCAATCCCCGGAACTTTTTTGATCGCCTCAAGGCGCCAAGAATTTTCTCCAAGAGGGAAAATTTGAGAGGGGCCTAAAAAAATTGGTCCAATTTCCGCAAGGGCCAATGAATGGAAGACGGCTTTAAACCCCCCAGGGATGGGCCCTAACATTTACCTGGTGTTGCCCTTCGGACTCTTTTTAATTTCCCCCCCACCCGCCCTTTCCCGACTCGGAATGACCCTTTTTCTTCAGGGACCCCCTCCCTCCTCGTGGAAGACAAACCTCGATGACATATTTGGGTGTTTCTTCCCCTCCCTCGAACCCACCGCAGCCATGTCCGCCCCAAAGAACTAAGACGTCTCCGGGGGGAACCACCTGTATCCCCAAAGCGGGGAAAAATTGCCTCTTCCATCAGAAAAGCCCCCTTTCGGGAAATGTCATCCTCTGAAAAAAAGGCCTACGGATGGCCCCCCCCCCCCCCTGCTAAACTGTTGCCTTTTTGCAAGGGCCACGGCCCCGTCGGCAGCGGGCTAAACACGATTCTTTGGGCTTCGGGCAATTACTTTTCCCCAAAATTCCCTCCCGCATTTTCTCTACGCTGGTGGCCCCGTAGGGGGCTCTAAACCAAAGGGAAAACAAGCCAATCCACGCGGGTTGGCCTGCCCGGGGCCGAGGGGGCTTTTTGTGAAGCCCCAAATCCCCCTTCGCAAAACGGTTTTCTATCCTTGCACCCCAAACCCCCGGGAAAAACCCTCACCGGGAAATGGATGTTTCGTCTGGGGTCGGGAAAAAAAGTCCTTACAAAAAAAGGGGCATATGGGAAAACTGTGCCCCGTCCGGCATTTCTCCAAGACTTTCCCCTTCGCCAGGGAAATTTAACACGTTTGGGGACCGGGAGTACGGGCCATAAAATGGCCCTGGGGGGGGGGGCGTTCCCCTGCTGGGGGGGTTCCCGTTTTCCCCCACCCGTATCTACTCAAAACCACAAAACCCCCCCAAATACCCTGCAGACGCTCAGCGATTTAAACCCACGCCCGGGCCCAAGGGGGGCCCGCTTTTCCCTTCCCCCCGGGGTTCGACTTTCAGACCTTTTCCGGGCCGGGCCCGAGAAGAAATTGGGGAGAGCTGATGCCCTCCCCCCGTGCTTCCGACGGGGGGGTGAAGAGACCCTCCTAACACATCCCCCCCCCCAGAACGTCTCATCTCGGCTGTTTCCAGGGGAAACCCCGGAAATCCCTCCTGGAAGGACTTATTGCTTCCTGCTTCCGCAGACGTATTTTGAAATGGGGATCATTGCTCTTTGGGTGGCGGGCCCCAACCCGGGCGCCCGAAAACCTTCCACCTGACCCCCCTTTTTTCTATTGGGGGCCCCAGAGCGGGAAAAGGGATATCAAGGACTTTTTTTGCTTTTTGCGATCCTGTCCCCGGGAAAAAAAAAAAAGACGCCACGCAAAAACCGGGAAGGCCAACTTAAAGCCATTTCCCCGGTTCCCCCCAAAACCCCGGACCAAAAATTCAAAGGGACTTTAAAAAGGGACCTCCCCCCGTCGTCGGGCAACACCTTTAAAACGGGGTGATTACTGATCGCTTTTTCCAAAATGGGCACTTCGCCCCAAATCCCAAAAGGGCTCCCAACCCCCCCCGGCTAGCTGGGGTTATTTTTTAAAATCCAGGGTTTTTCCGGGTTTCCAGGGCCCTCCCTCAGAAAATTTTGCTCGGCCCCGGGGGATTTCAATTTTGTCCCCCAAGGTTTTTGGCGAGCTCTGTGCAACCAATTTCAAGGAACCCGCCTTCCCCTCCGGGTTTAGTTTCCAAATAACGAAAAAGCCAGGTGGAGGGGGTTCAACCAAGCCCCTTTTTTTGCTACCTTCGTCATTTCGCTCGGCACGCCAAGATAAATTGGGGCCAATTACTGCCGGGGCGGAGTTCCCTATAACCCCTTGAGTCCGAGCCCGCGGGGCCTCCCCCTTCTACACCCGTGTATGGCATGCCCCCCGCCCCCTCCCCCTCTGGAAACCCCCTCCGGGGTTCCCGGGCGGGGGCCCAAAATTTGGTTAAAAGACAAAAGGGGGCCATCTGGGTCCCCAACCCGCGGGTCCGCTTCCTTTGCGTCCGAGCGAAATAAATTTCCTCAAGCGGACGGGGAAGGGAATCCCCCCCCCGGGTGTTCCCCCGGGTAAAAAAGGTGTGGCTCTCGCCCTAGATTTTTCCCCTTTAAAAAAAATTCCGTCTCACAAATTTGGAAACCCACCTTTTCCTGGCCCCTTTTTTGGGGTCATCAGCCGCAAAAATCCGGTACAAAACAAACCCCCCGGCTCCCTCCCATAAAGAAATTTCCCCAACGCGTTTCATGTCTCCTTATTAAAAACCTCGTCCTTAACCATTTTTTCCCAAAACCCCGCTCCCCCCGTCTGTGGCGGGACCGCCCAATGCCTTTCGGGTCAAGGAGATTCGGGGCATGGAAAGAACTGGGGGAAAGCGATACTTTTTTTGGGGGGACTGGGGGGGGTTGGGCCCCTGAAGAGAGGTCCGGGGAACCCCCGGGAGAACATCCTAAACCCGGGCAGTCTCACCAAGCTTCTCCAGCCCAAAGTAAGGGGAAAGGGGGCCCAAGGGGGGGGGAAACTGCCCGGGATGCCCCTCGACCACTGTCCCGGGTCCGAAAAGCCGCCCGTGCCCCTGCCCCGAGGGGGGCCCCCCCGCACGTCGGGTTCGGGCCGCTCCCTCCCCGTCCCCGCCGGCATGCATTTACCCGGCCCCCCGGTCCTGCTCGGGCGTTTCCCCGGGCCCCCGGCGTTTTATCTCCCCCCCTAGGGGCGGGGGGCGCCCGGCAATTTAAATTTTAAAAAGGGGGCAGTGCCCCGGGAAAATTTGGTCCTTTGCCCGGCACGGGTCCTATTTAGTCCCGGTCATTCCTCCCGGGCCCTCCCCGGGAACCCTTGGTGTTCAAAATCCCAGGGTTTTAAAAGAATTCCGAGCTTTTCCAGTATTCCCTTTCCGGGTTGTACCGACCCTCTGCAAAGGCAACCGTCAACAAACCCCTTGGGCCCGCCGCCCCGCCCACCTCCGGGGCCCCCCCGTCCCCCGAACCAAGCCGCCTGTCCTGACCCTTTCTTTCTGTCCTCGACACACCCTTCCTGCCGTTTTTTTACCCTCGAAAACCCCTTGGCCCCCAACCGCAGGGAAACCCCCGCCAGTGGTAGTGCCCTTTGGGGACCCCCCCCGCAGAAGACCATCCCCTTTGCGTGGGCGGGGGGAAAAACCGGTCCCATTAGATTCCACTCCCTGGTGGGGGCTTACCCTTTCTCCTGGGGGGTCCATTTGGTTTCCACCTCCAAAAACTTTCCCGTTTTGTTTTTCCTGTAACCACCCTAAATTTGGGTTTTGGCGAAATAAACCCTTTGTTAAAACGCACAGTAAAATTTAAAAAGACTTTCTGTGGTGAAATGTTTGTACAAAATTATAAAAATAGTAGTTTTTCCATATTCAAAAAAAACCCTGCCCTTTCCTTAGGAAATAAAACAAATAAAAGCCAGAAAAAAATTTTAAAAAAACAAAAAATTTATTTTCCCAAAAAAAATGGTATTTAAAATTTAAATTTTGAAGAAACAAAAAGGGCCTTTTGGTGCCTTTTTTCGAGGCAAGGCATATCCCCCTGGACCATTCAAAAACTTTACCTCAGTGGTCCTAGCGGATTTGCAACAGTAGAGTTCAAGAAGCACCAGACTGTTTTCCACTATCTATGATTTAAATATACACTTGAGGTTTACTTTAGTTTTCATTGTGGAGTAATATATTTTCAATGAAAACAGATTCATTTTACTGTTTAGTTTTTGGTACTTTCCATATCTCCCTGAAATGTCATCTGCAGACACAAATATAGTAATATATAGTATAAACATAAAAGAATATTCCCCTCAAAACAAAAAAATAATAAAAACAAAATTTAATAAAGCCTTACCTGGCCCAATTCCAGCATCATCATATTTTAATCTGCCTCTTTGAGTTGTTTAAAAGGGCAAACAAAACCAAAAGGCAGACATCCCTTTTCCCAAATGAAAACCCTTTGAGTAAGGGCACCTGGGCCCTTTTTGGGCCCCCTAATTAGAGGGTGAGCAAATTGATTCGTTTAGAAATTTTAGAAAAATTCAGTTCTGAACGAAGCCGCAGTTCCCTGGGAAATTTGTGGAACGAATCTAAAATGGCCGCGAGCACATTTGGTTGACATGGGGGAAAGAACTACGGGAAAAAGAAAAAGGGAAAAACCCCTTTAGGCTTGTTCACCGGCTATGATTGGGGACATTTCGTCACATATTTTTTCAGCGTACTGCCTTTAAAAACGAACAAAAAAGCGCCCCCAGCCCTTATGGATTAAAGCCCCTCTCCCCCGGGCAAACAATATGCCGCGGGGGAATTAGGACAAACCCTTTTGCGCCGCAGAAATGGGAGTCTAAGGGCAATCGTCGCAAACTCCCCCAACACCGGGGGTAATTGCGGGGCGTCTGTATTCCCCGCAATTACTCCGTTTGAACATAGCCCTCAAAGACAATGTCAGACAAGCAGCCAATCAGGGATTTTAGCCCAAACTTCTGTGAAGTCAAAGCCAAAGATAAATTTTGGCCACTTGTCCCGGGGTCTCATATGCACAAAACATCTCTGGGTAGCAGTATAGAATTTCACTCTTTAAAAAGACTTCGATTTTTTGAGTTTAAATTTGGGGGAAATACCTTTCAAATAAACGGGGGTGTGTCTTTACACCACCTGGTTTTTCCCGAACCGGCATTTTTTTTTTTTGGGAAATTGCGTCTGTGGCAAAGAAATTTTAATTTTTTTTACTTATTCTTAGGGGAAATGTGTGGTCAAACCCAGTGTGTGTATTTCTTTCCCTACACAAAATCCCAAATTCCATCCAGTTCCAAACTGTTTTGGAAAATTTTATCTGTGGGAAAGAATTAATTTTTTCCCCCTTATTTTTGGGGAAAATTTTGCGTGAAATTTAGTGTTTGTATTTGTCATTTTAAAACAAAATCTAAATTAAACAGAGTTTTTTTTATTGTAAAATTTTTTTATCAAAACAGTAAAGTCAAAACCCAAAAAGTGGCCCGGCCCTTTCCCTTGGGGGTAGCAGTGGCACAAATGTTTTCCCGGAGCAGGCCCCAGGGCACAAACACAGTTAAAGGGGGTGGGCACAGCAGGGGCGAAATCCCGCGAGGCCAGAGCTACAGGGGTCATCTAGGGGGGCTGTTGTTGGGCCCCCCAATCCAATGGTTTTTTGAATTTATTTACTAGTCCCTCCACTTTCCCCCCAGATGACATCTGACAAACAAAGACAATCACAAAACAAAACCCTCACAAAGTCGGGGTTTGGGGGGCAGACACAACCCTTTTTTGGCATGGGGCCCCCGGGCAGGTCCGGGGCCCCCTTTCCTGCCCCCAAAAACCCCCTCTTTCCCATTCGGTTTCCCCCAGCCAGAGAAATACTATGGGGGTCGGGCTCTGAGCGACTAAACACGAGGAAAGAAAATATTTGGGGAAAAATTTAGCAGTTTCTTGGCACAAAGGGGGTGGGGTAAAACATCCGCTGCTTCTTTCAGGACGGGGAAAAAATTTTTTTGGAGAGTGGGATGGAAGGTTATGTTGCAAAAACGGTCAAGGGGTTTGTACAAAAGAGACTGTTGAGGAGGACAGCAGCACGGGCCCAAAAACTAATCAATTGGGGATCACCCTTTGGGAAACCGGGTGAAGCAAGGGGGCTTCATCATCACGTAAAAGGGGAAGAGGGGGCGGGGCAGCCCTTTCGCGTCAGGGAGCGGCGCCGCCACAAGCGGGGGGAAGGGGGCCGGGAGTCAGGGAAAGGGGGGCAGCAGTGTGAAATTTAGGGGCCAAATGGCCCTTCCGGCCCAAAATTAACACAGAGGCTCAAACCCAAGGGAAACGGTGGTAGCATTTAGTGCGGAGCGTTGGGGGTAAAAAAAATCCGTGGTTTGTCAGTTTTTTGCCAAGGGCAGGGAAGGGGCAACATGGGCAAAAGGGAGAATCGTGGGCCCGAAAAATTTAAGCATGGCCAGGGGGCCCAATATTGGGACCAAAAGGGCCTGCGTTAACATATCAGCCCTCACCCCTCCATGGCCTTGGGGAAATTTTTCTCACATTTTGGGGGGTCCATCCGCCCGCAGCAACACCCAGGGCAGGCATACCATATTCAGTCATTAAGGCTCTCCACCCCCCTCTTTCCCCAGGGATTTGTCTGGGCTTCCCACCAAATACCGGGCCCAAATGCCCTGCTCCTCACACCATGCGCCAGCAAAAGGTGTTCACAACCCAGGCGTTTTCCAAAAGACCCAAAATATGTTCTACCATCCTAAGGTCAGAAAAATTTAAAAAGCCCCCGTCCAAGGGTTTGGGGGTACTCAGGGCCCCCCTTTTCAAGTGGTGGGCTCTGCCCCCATTCAAGAACGGGGTGGGTTGTTTTTCCGAGCCTTGGGGAGAGGTCCCCAAACAGTCCCTTTTTTTTCGAAAAAGCAGTAAACAGCCCAAGGGGGGAAAAATAGTAGAAAGAAAAGGGGGGCCAGCCCCCGAGCCTCCTCGGTGACTTCCAAATGCACAGTAAACCCCGGACGGGGTTTAAACTGTAATATGGGCAGGAGAGTACAAGTCCCCTTTACCCGGCCCCCTGGGTGAAGTGCTTCCCCCCCACCCCCACCCAGCAACTTGGACAGTTGCGCCCTTTCCCCCTCCATGTTGTAAAATGCGATCCGCACCAAAAGGCCGCCTCCTCTTTTCCCTCCCCCCACCCCCAGCCTCCCCTGCATCAACAAATCGTAGTGCCCCTCCAGCATACCAAAATGGGGCAAAAGGCACACCGGGGGTTACGCAGTTTTGCACCTAGTTTGCCTGGGGGAATAAGTCACACAGGGGGGGAAAATGCTCAGCATCATGAAAGCCCCAAAATTTATTTTGTGACTTTCTCCGCGACCCAAAATGAAAAAACGGAACCATGGTGACAGACAATGGAAAGAACAAAGGTGTTCGTGATGTGCCCCAGGAGGGCTGAGCCCATGTGCCCTTTCAAAGGCGCCGGTTCAGTCCCGGTTTTTCAAACGGTTCCTCAATGCCCCTTTTACCCCTCTGCAAAAAACATTCTAAAAAAAAGGCCAGGAAACTTTTCCCTGCACTTCAGCCATTCTTTACAACCCCCCAACACACCCTCCTTGAGCCCGCCCGGGGCCAGAATGGGCCCCCTCCAAAAGGCTGATTGGGGATGTTTTCCCCCAGTTTTTTAAATTTCCCCGCCTCGATATGTTTTGACCGACTCTAAGGAAAAAGGAAAATCAAAAAAAGTTTCTTTTGGGGATCCAAAAGGATTTGAAGGACCCCCCCTGTATTAAAATTTTGGGTGTAAATCATTTGGGAGCCCATGCCTGACACCGCCCCTTTGCTCATTCCCTTTTAGGAGGCCAACATTATTTTCAGTTTTCCCCGGACTAAAAGGGGGGTGAACAACCCCCATTTTCCCCTCCCTTTATGTTCGGAACGGATTCCCCGCAAAATTTTTTTTGGTCAGGGGACTGGGGGATTGGGACTAAAATTTTCACGGCCCCCCCTGAATCCCGGGGGTGGGGTGAACTGGAGGGGGAAGAGGAGTAGACATTGGAGCACAAGCAGTGTCCCGGGCAAAATTTAAGGTTTTTTTCTACCCAGGGGACAGGAAAAGGTGGAAACAGGACAGGGCCCGAGGCCTTTTGGGGAGATGAGGCAGATACCTAGACATACCGTGGCAGTATACAGGAGATGGAGGCAGGGGGTCCCTCCCCGAGTCACTTTCCAAAAGGCCCTCCGCATGCGAATTTTCCCGGTAATTTAAAAGTCGAACGTCACCATCTGGGAGATCGATGATTTCGGCTCTCCACCTTCTTGCCCTCCTTTCCGGTCCCAAAAAAGGGGGGCCTTTTTTTTTACATGCATAGAGGGAGGGAAAAAAACCCAAATACTATAAGACATCCTTTGGTATCAGTTTTGGGGGCTGCCTACTGTGCCATAATTCATCCACTAAACTGGGCTGACCAAGGGGGGTTTTCTCAGCGCTCCCCGTTCACTGCCAAGGTGCTGGAGGGGGGGTGGGGGGGTAGGGGCAACCTAACTCCAACCCGAGGGCTGGGGGCATTGATGAGCAGCCTTTTCTTTAAAACCCCCTTTGTGAGGAAGGAAATCACCAGCACAGGGCCTGGAGCAGACCCCCGAACCACAGGTGGGGCCCACTTGGGGCACACCCTTCCCCCCCACAATTTAAGACCGCTGGTCTACGGCAAAAAACACTGGATTTGTGGGTGGGAACTTATTGATTTTACACTTGGGGAGGCTTTTTCCCGCCCCGGCCCCTAAATGGCATCAGAAAGGGTTTTAGTGCGGCGGGGGACTAAATTTTCCCCCCAAAAAGAACTCGCTTTTTTCACCCAAAATGTGGAAAAGGGCCCTCTTTTTCAAAGATGAAATTTTAAAAAAGGGTCAGCCAGGGAAATTCATCACCCAATTTCGGAGCATCAGAATTTGATCAAAACCCTTCACACCCACCCAAACTAAAAACAAAAAGATCTTTTTTTCTTCTGGCTACCTGTCTCAGCTAATTCTGATGCTGCCACCCTCATGATGCCACACATCTTCTGCCAGCTGCTCCTTCTACCACCCAACTTCTTTACCATGGACTGGTATTGCCACCCACCTCCCCACTCTTCACTGGGCTATTATGTAACCTTCTGATGCTGCTGCCACCTCACCAATCAGGTCTCCTCTTGCTGCTGTCACCTCTGCACTCTGTCATTGTGCCACTCTGTGGCCTACTCATGCTGCTGCCAGCTCCACAATCTGTCATGGTGGCACTCTGTGGCCTACTCATGCTGCTGCCAACTGACTACTCTCTCACTCGATCATCCTGTGGTTTCCTAATACTGTTTCCACCCTCTACCACTCTATAACGTTGCCACATGTTTGATTTCCCCCTTCTTTTAATCTGTCCTAAGGAATAAAAAGGACAAACACAACCGATTGTGTCTGTGGAGAAGCCGTAAATCCAGTATTACATGGTCCTTTGTTTGCATCAGAATTGTCTGATGATTAGGTAGCCGAAAGCAGGAGTGGATACAAAACACAGAAGACATGCAAATATTCCATTTACTTGTCATCTCTGTTTTGGATCAACTCCTGTTTCTTTTTGGCTTTAGCAATACTGAGAGATTATTGACCAATTGAAAGCAGACACTGATGGATCAAAGGAAGGGCAAAATGATCAGTGATGGATGTCAACACAAAATTACTGCCGGCACACTCTCCACTCTTTCGGAGGGGGGGTTCTACATGTTTCAGTGTTTAACGGAACAGGTTCTGTCATAATCTGTGGAATTATCTGATGACGGAGTGAAAGGAGTGCGCTCTTTGACGCTATAGTGGAATCTTGGCCTTTAGCTCGTTCTTTGTAGCTGGCGCTGACATTACCTTGTCAGGCTGTGTTCCCACTTCAGTTATTTGGTCAATTTTGCCCCCGTAACTGTCTAGATAAGTGAAGTGTGAAGCGAATCTAAGAGCGACGCCTGTCATATGTGTGTCATACTAAAACACAGCATTGTTTCAATGCCAAACCACGCTCCCTATGCATATTTCAGCATGGCACAATGTTCTGCAACACCATAAAGGCTCTCTGTAGCCAGGAAATAGCTGTTTTTTAATGCAATTCACAACGAATAAATTCGGACCAAAACGAATTTTGGGGGAAAAGTCGGCGAATTGAATTTTTGAGAAATTCGCTCATCTCTAGTCCTAATGTTTATGCTATTTGGTGGCAAGAACCTGTCTGGGTCACCTCTTTCCAGAGGACGTATATTGTTAATACACAATATAGAAGGAAATTTGCTTAAGGGTCATATAAAGGATGTGGAGGGAAAAACAGATATCAAATTCTTATGTCCTGGATTGCAAAACTTACTCCATAATTGGTGGCCTATTTTGATCTTTATTATTGGACCACCTCTCTTCCATATGAGTCGCCAGTGGTGCTGGATAAACTAGTTATTCCTTACTTCTTCCAGTGTCCTCTTTTTTTATCTACTACCTCATATTTTTTGTTACTTTAATGTTGCTTATTCCTGGCTTGCCTCCCCATGACTTTTGGTACCTGAATGACAAAAGTTCTACAGTAAACAATACGTACAAACCTCCTAAAGAAACAGGAAGAAATAGAATCGTGGAGTAAGAGGTAAAACTAACATTTTTGAGTGGGATTATTTGGTTTGACTAGAGATATTTAAGTTATTTGAACTGATATGTAATTGAGTTAAGTTATTCGGTTACAGATATATAATTCGTTTGTTGCCTGCTCTTATTTCTCATGTATATAGTCTGACAAGATGAGCGCATGCTTTTGTGTAATACCACCATATATTTTGCCCAAAACCATACAGATTGGGCAAAACATATTCTGGAAACTGTACTATGAAATTAAAACCTAATTCTTAAATTTAATGACGTTGTAGGTCCAGTATCCATGTATCGTCAGTCATGGTTCATCCTAGCTAGGGGCTTCCATAAACCTATTTCAAACCGGGTAAGCTATGGTTAATGATCCGGAAGTAAACCAGAGGATCCAAAAGGGGGGGACAAGTGCTTCATAAATATATGATTAATGAAATATGAAGAGATACCAAACTTTGCATTATTTGCAATGCAGTCTTGACTTTCAATTTGCCTCCGTTGGTTTCTGTTCCAAATAGACTCCTACGTCGACATGTGTGATTTTTGGCACCCAGACACCAATTTTTTTGCGCACAATAGAAGTGTAGAATGCACCTGAATCTTTGAACCCGGTCTACTGTGGGTCATAAATGCATTCTAGCGCAAAACCGACAGTTCAGCAGTAATGTGCCAGGATTTGCCGTACTGAAGCAATAAATATGTAGCTTCGTAGGGTTGTAGTGCAACAAGCCTCCAGCATGCCCCCTGATCTCAGACGCATTACAAAGTGCCGTGGGCGCTCTGTATTGCACCTGATATTAGAGTGCGCAATACATGATATTGGAGTTCTTGGGCTGAAAAGACACCAGACTTCTGGTGCAGCCCCATTCATACATGTCGCCCCAAATGTGCCCAAAATGCTCTGAAGCTTGTGCTGACCTATTACATAGTGTAGGGGGGTACAGAAGAACACAGAATTTTTGAGACTCTACAGTGAGTATTTTCTGTTTGGTATGGTCACCTGTGGCGAATTTGGGCCATCTATTGGTTATTTTCCACTTTTCGGACACCAGCAATCCTAATAACAGAGGGGTTAAAACTCCTCCCTTTTGAAGCATACCATTTTACTAATTGCTAATAGATACGTCACTTACAGCAAAATCTATTATCAAACAACTTAAAGACATACTTCATTTGAAATGGATGGAGGCAATGAGAAACGTAGAAAAATACACTGAAAAATTATTTAGAAAAGGGAAATCCTTTATTATATAAAAAAAAAAATTATGAAAGATCTGATATTGATCATCTGATGCCATCTTTTAAATGTAGAACTCTGGGGCAACTTCTGATAACATAACTAAATGGGGTGATTCTGTTTATGACTAATACATGGAACAGAAGGTGTTATCCAGTGAAACTTTACCTCTATGATTGGATCTTACTCTATATTGTACCATTTATCTACTGGATCCTGCACACCTTTTAGTTGATACTTGTATGGTTGTACTGATTTCAAAATGGAATATAAAAATAAAATTAAAAAAAATATCAAAAACAAACAAACCTAATTCTATGAACTAGAAGATCTGGATAGAATACCTAGTAGCATTGACCAACTATTTATCTCTTGCTTAAGGCACCAATCTCCTTTACGTGAATAACTCGACTGATGGATTATGTTGGATTAATAAATGTATTAAAGACGTTCAATATTCTGTTTAGACTAATGCCTCATGATCAGAGCACACATAGCTTTTTATTGTAATATAGTCAGAGAGGAGGTTTCAAAGACAGATCTTTTTTGCGTGTTCATGTCTGTTCATACAATCTAAGGTTACATGTTCAGGAAAATGATGTATGTAGAAAATCTGTGCATGCATCCTGACCGAGCAGGTACTTTACCTGAAAGAGCATCCGCAGAGTACCCATGCACAGAAACATTCAAGCTTTAAATTTTGCTTGATCCCTAAGAACTGGTATTAGTATTTCATTTAATAAATCACATGGGAAATTACAAATCTAGAACTCTGAAAGCACTGGTGAAACACTTGTTTGTGGGTCAGTGGTTGACAGAATAATTAGTCTATAGTAAAGTATAAAATAAAAACACTAACATAATAGTTATAATAACAATAGATTTAATAGTATGAGAGATACACATGTGGATAAAGTTGTTGGTACCTTTCCATTAAAGAAAGAGAAAAACTCATAGTGGCCACTGAAATAACTTGAAAATGTCAAAAGTAATACTATATTTAAATTTACTGAAAATCAGCTAATTAAAATTACACATTGCCTGGACAAAAATCATGGTAACCCTAGAAAAGATTAAAAATAATTTTTAAACGGCCCTTTAAACTGTGTGTTCCGTTAATTAAACACACGTGTCATCAATTTTGTAATCAGTCATTCTACTTATTTAAAGGGTTAAAAGTAGACAAAAGAAACCTAAGGAGAGAACTGTCTCAGGAGATTAGAAAGAAAATAACAAATGTTAAAGGAAAAAGACTTAATGCATTCATAGTTTCTTTTACCAGTTGCACAGTTCAGAATTTTTAAAAAGGGGTTTTTGGGGCGTAGCCAACCTCGCCAACTGCCATAAGTGGAAAATTTATGACAAAATTTAAGAAAAAAATAATATGAAAGGAACCAAAAGCCCGAACAACTTTCCCAAAATCAAAATACTCATGTAACTATCATCCTCACTGTCTTTGCTAAAAAAGGGCTTAATGAAGATACCAAGGATTTAAACGCGTTTTAAAGCAAATCATAAAAAATGAAGATAAAAACGCCCAAAAAAAATTTTGACGGGGCCCCAAAGCTTAAAGGAAAAATGCCCTCTAGCAAATAAAAATTTTTTTAGCTTTTTGGGAAGTCACAAACTTATGTTCAGAGAAAAAAAAAAGATCAAAGAAAATAACTGTACCCACTTGAAAAAGGAGAAGGTTCAGTTATGTTTTGGGGCTACTTTGCTGCATCTGGCACAGGGCATCTTGAATCTGTGCAGGGTGCAATAAAATCTCAAAAATATAAATGCATTTTAGAGCGAAATGTGCTATGTGTGAAAAAGCTTGATCTCAGTAGCACGTCAAGAGTCCTCCAACAGGATAATGACCAAAAACTCACAGCTGAAAACATCTTAGCTAGAATGGCTAAGAGCAGAGTCACAACTTAAATCTCCTGAGCCCCCAATGTAAATTCTACAAATGAGCCCCCACTTAACATGTGCTTTTTATAATACTGGTGTGTTTTTATGCAGCAGAGGGGCCTTTGGGACCCTTTCGGATCCAGGGCCCGGCAGTGACTGCTACCTCTGCACTCCCTATAGCTACACCCCTGACAAAGAGCAAAGCATTGGACTAATCCAAAAGGGCATCCATCTGTGGAAGGAGCTAAACATGCAGCCTGGAAAAGGCACCTTTCACACCTGAGACAACTGGGGCAGTTTGCTCACAAGGAGTGAGCAAAATACCTGTGGACCGGTTCAGAAGTGTCATTGACAGTCACAGAAATCATTCTTTTACAGTGATTGCCTCAGAAGGTTGTGCAACAAAATATTAATTTAAGGGCACCATCATTTTTGTCCATGCCCGTTTCATTAGCTTGTTTTTTTAAATTTTAAGTAGAACCACAATTCAAAAGCAATGTCTGATTTTCATTAGTTAAATTTAAATGTATTATTACTTCGGTCAATTTCAAATTAGCATAGCATAGTCTAAAATATGACTATTAAATGGGCTGTCCAGTGGAAGACTACTCTTCTTTACTTCTCAGTTCTCATCTTGACACACAAAAGAGGCTTGCGCTCCATTGTAAGAAAATAGTATGTGAACCTCTCCTACAAGAACCCAGAAGAGAAGACGAGCGGATCTTAGAAAGCTCTGGAGTTGCAGCAGTAGGAGACATTTTTCCACTAAATGACCACTTTAAGTAGGAATAGTTTTTCGCGGCAAAATACACTGCAAAATTCCATCATGCAAAATAGTGAACCATTGTCTGGTTGTCTGAAGTTTTGCACCAGACAGGGCTGCCATCAGTCTTCTATTAACCGTTTCATGCCCCTTACAGCCAAATCAAATGGGGCCCCCACCCATTACCAGTTCCTATTTTTAACATATCAGTGGGCCCCTTTTTGATTAGGGCCATTGACAGGAGTACTGCCGTACTGCCCTATTGGCACCCCTGGCACCAGGTCCCATGAGCCTTTAGCTACGTCCCTACTCATGTCCATTTTATCATTGCGGTCACTGCAGTTTCTTGCTCTTTTTCTTCTTTGTTCTTTTTTTTCTGATTCGAACTAGCATGATCATGATTGCTAGACCTGTTGGTTCTCGTAAATTTTTTTTAAAGAATTGTGCATGCTAACTGAAGGATAACAATCAAGTAAATGAAAGCCAGCCAGAACATTGATGAGCTGTATACACGTTCTTCTCTTTACTCTTATGTGTTTATGCACAAAGTACTGAACGGAGACACATAGCCGACCAACTGTATTACCCATTTCTAGGGAGCAACAGAATTCTTTCCTACACTGCAGTAAAAACTAACTAAAAAAATAAGTAAAAGACAGTAACAAAAAGTGCTGAATATATTAGTGAATACAGTATAAAGATTCAATGACTTTAGAACCAATGTCAAAGGTATAATGTATCTGGGTAATATCATAATAAATTGTTATGATTATTATAACATTTTATTTTATTTTTTTGAGATTTACAGAAAGTACCTTGTTCCCTCTCTGTTGATATAGTACCCATAGATACTATATATTTTGGACTATATCATGCATCACACTATACACTACACCACAAAACCATAATTTCAGTAGCCCTGGTGATGTAGGACATTGAAGAGGTACATGTCTCTAATTTTTGTGAACTCGTGTAAAATAGAGGTAAATATTTGCTTTCCTAGTGGCATAGGATAATGAAATCTTTATTATCTCCCTCGTTGAAAATCTAAGGAACTAAACAGGTTATTATTTGATTCTCTGGACGTCTGGGGATAGCACTATTTCCTTGGTTGTCTAGGGTATTAGAGGAGTTTACTCACCTGCCCAGTCCGGCTTCAGTAATATGTACTGTTGTGTACTCTTTCTGACAGAAAGATGAAGACACTTTTCACGTTCTTTCTCTTTTTCTGCCTTACACTGATTTAGATTTTTTATCTGTAAGGCAAAGAGGTGGTGGTGTCTGATGTTTTTGGACGATTATGTCTCAAGATAATGATTTAGCAAGTGTTTTCAGTCAGTAAAATATTGTATTTGTGAGGGTCAAAAGATTTAAACCATTCAAAAAGTCAAGCAATGAATAGTAATTATTTCTAGTGGCCTCGATGGGGCCATGGGAACAACTCTGCTGCATTGTACTTTACCTTAGTTTTGTATCCCTTCAATAAAAGAACGTGTTATAAGCTAAATCACCTTGACGAGAGATCTATTCATGCTGTTTATTGTTTGTATTGAGACTGTTATGTTTCGTACTGTGCTTTTCATGGTTTATGCATTTACCAGAAATTCATTTGATTTATTTACTTTACGTTTTATTAGAACAGGCACGCCACTTTAAATCATATCTGTACATAATTAGCTATAGTAATAAGAAGTACATTAAGTCATTATGCTACGCATTCAAAGGCTTAGATTAAAATAAATTGCGTTATCATGGCTTTTGACATAAATACGCATTGCTACATTAGTGATAAATGATTCTCTTTTCCCTCAGTGGTAAACACTTTGTAAGCACTGATTACATTTTCTCTAATGCAACAGGCTTTCAGAGGCCTATGATAGCAAGTCTGCATAGAAACGGTTTATATGTATTATTGTAGATTTATAATCTTAATTACAGCAGATTTTAGAGACATAACAAGACTAAGACCAACAGATTTAGACATTTGCATTGGGGCAGGAAGTAGTAAAATGAAAAACATGGTGGCAATGGAAACCTTCACAAGGCTTCCAGCTGCCATGTTAACTGATCAGGACACAGAGATCTTGCCGCTGAGGTCCCAACCGGAGTGAGGAACGGTGTGCAGCACCATTTCTCATTCATTTAGATGCCGTGGCAGTGCTTGGCGCGGCGTCTGAGGAGTTAAACAACGCGGGATGGATTTGGCTCCACTCCTCGCTGGTCCTGGCGGGTTGTAGCTGCAATTAGCAGCCATCACCTGCCGGCTACAAAGTCCCTTACTGACACTATGACGTACCCATTTGATGTACAATAAAGGAAATAATTAATTGATCCCTTGTTGATTTTGTAAGTTTGCCCACTGACAAAAACATGAACATTCTATAATTTTAAGGACAGGTTCATTTTAACATTAGAATATCAAAAATAAAATAAAATAAATCACATTGTATAAATTACATACATTTATTTGCATTTTGCTGAGAGAAATAAGTATTTGATCCCCTATCAACCAATAAGAGTTCTGGCTCCTACAGACCAGTAAGACACTCCTAATCAATGCATTACCTGCATTAAAGACAAGTGTCTTAAATAGTCACCTTTATAAAAGACTCATGTCCACAGACTCAATTAATCAGTCAGACTTTAACCTCTACAACAAGGGCAAGACCAAAGAGCTTTCTAAGGATGTCAGGGACAAGATCATAGACCTGCACAATGCTGGAATGAGCCTCAAAACCAGACGTAAGATGCTGGGTGAGAAGGAGACAACTGTTGGTGCAATAGTAAGAAAATGGAGGAAATACAAAATTATTGTAAATCGACATCGATCTGGGGGCACCATGCAAAATCTCACTTCATGGGGTATCCATGATTATGAGGAAGGTGAGAGATCAGCCTAAAGCTACACGGGGGGAACTTGTTAATGATCTCAGGGCAGCTGGGACCACAGTCACCAACCATTGGTAACACATTATGCCGTAATGGTTTAAAATCCTGCAGTGCCCACAAGGTCCCCCCAGCTCAAAAAGGCACATGTACAGGCCCATCTGAAGTTTGCCAATGAACACCTGGATGATTCTGTGGATGATTGGGAGAAGGTGCTGTGGTCAGATGAGACAAAAATTGAGCTCTTTGGCATTAACTCAATTCGCCATGTTTGGAAGAGAGAAATGCTGCCTATGAACCAAAGAACACCGTCCCCAGTGTCAAGCATGGAGGTGGAAATGCCGCCAAATTTCATACGCATAAAAATAGCCTAGAAGGCACCTGATTAATGAACCTGCTCTACAGCGGGTCATAAATCAGACGCATTCGAGCGCTAAGATGACATTTCTGGCTCAGATATAACACTTTCAAAGTGGCATACCTGTTCCAGCAGTAATGCACCTAGAATTGCCATAGAGAAGCTATAAATATTTAGCTTCATACGGTTCTAGTGCGCCCCGCCTCCCGCACGCCCCCGAAATCAGATTCATTACAAAGTGCCGCTTGTGCTCTGTAATGCTCCTGATACAGGTGTACGGGAGAAATGACATTAATGCGAACAGGGCTGCGCCTAATGTTGTGCTGAAAATATGTCAGACTTCTAGCGAATTCCTGTTCATACAGTACATGCCGCCCATTATGTTTTGGGGTGTTTCTCTTCTAAGGGCAGAGGACTACTTCACCACATCAATGGAAGAATGGATGGAGCCATGTACCATAAAATACTGAGTAACAACCTCCTTCCCTCTGCCAAGATATTAAAAATGGGTCATGGATGTTCTTCCGACAAGACAATGACCCAAAGAATACAGCCAAGGCTACAAAGGATTGTCTCAAAAAGAAGCACATTAAGGTCATGGTGTGGCCTAGCCAGTCTTCATACCTTAATCCCATAGAAAACTTATGAAGGAAGTTGAAGCTCTGAGCTGCCAAGCGACAGCCTCAAAATCTTATTGATTTAGAGATGATCTGCAAAGAGGAGTGGAACAAAATTCCTCCTGACATGTGCTTTAACCTCATCATCAACTACAAAAAAGTCTGACTGCTGTGCGTGCCAACAAGGGTTGTTTGCCAGAGGTAACAAATACTTATTTATTTCAGCAAAATGCAAATAAATGTATATAATTAATTAAACAATGTAATTTCTGGATTTTATTTTGTATATTTTGTCTCTCAATGTTAAAATTAACCTAACCTTAAAATTATAGACTGTTTATGTCATTGTCAGTGGGCAAACTTACACAATCAGCAAGGGATCAAATAAATATTTCCTTCACACGTCATAGTGTCAGTAAGGTATCTTTGTAGCGGGATCACGGCATGATCCGCTACATAGTCGGCGGGTGCTGGCTGCTAATTGCAGCTACCACCCACCGGTAACAGCGCGGAATGGAGCTGACTCCATTTGGCGCTGTTTAACCCCTTAATGCCGCGCCAAACGCAGATATGTCATCTAAATGAATGAGAAACAGTGCTGTGCACCATTTCTCACTTCGATCGGGACCTCAACGGCAAGATCGCTGTGTCCCAATTGGTTATCGTGGCAGCTTGTGAAGGCTTCCATCGCCGCCATGTACTGTAAGAGGTTAAATTAAAGGGTTCACCTACTTTTTTTCACAACACTATAAATGTTCTCTCAATGTTCTCAAAATACCATAAGACACAAAAAGTGCAACTGTTTGTGTTTTAATAGGAAGGTTGTGTTTGTCTATAATTGTGGCTTATATAACAATCAAACTGAATTATAATAGTAATTATTGCAGAATTTCAGATCATTCCAAAAGCTTCACTTACTTTTTATTGCAACTATATAATGTAAATCTCAGTGAATGTGCTTACTTTGTGATATTTACTTTGTAACCACTACAATTTTTCTGTTTAAGTTTTATGCAAACCCTTAGCTTAAGAATTTTAAAGTCATTTTAACTTTTAGATATATGCCGGTTTTAAATTCTTGGGGGATACTGAAATAAAATATTGCTCAACCATTGTACTCTAACCCACAGATATTCTTCTAAACTCTTTGTAATCTGTAGAAGGAATTGAAACAATCTTTACGTTTATTAAACTAATCCTGCAACCCTTTGTTTTGCTTGCATGATACAGTTACCATATGGCATTATCTATAAATCATATACAGTTTATTTTCTTACAACCTGCACTTAAAGCTACATAGTCATTTGGCTTTTTTCAGACCTCAAAATGTTAATATTTATAAAATGCCTGTTTTTAACCCATTCTTAACCTCAGTCTGCATGCTGAATTCATCAGCTGACTATGATAATCACAATGTAATCTAATATCTATTTCATCACAGCAGTTTTTTCCACTATAGTGGTTTTGTCTTGTCAATAAGATGTCATAAAGCACTATAAACTAGCTATGGTTCAACCTACCTCTCTTTATGGAATGAGGATTTGGAAAGTTTCCAGTTCTAGGCCTCTAAGGGCTTTCTGGGCTTGAATGGAAGCAATTCACTAGCAACAAGTGGCAATTTTGAAAACTGCAAATAATTTACAAATCATATTACCAAATTTTCATAACTTTTTATTATACACTGAGTTTTTCCAGCAAACACTTGTCAATTTCTACAGCTTCTATTGGTTTTAATGGAAACTGACTCTGCATGGGCCATCTGTTTTCCACCAATGGCTAAAATTAAAATCGCAATATCCCGGTTTAGGGTATAATAAGGGTTACAGCTGTGAGTCTTCATCCTTAAGTGTGAGCCAGAAAATCAACCATCCCATACCTTCGATTGTCAGCTGAGGGTTTATTGACCATTTGATTTAGCTGGGGCTAAAAATTCCAAAAGAAGCCAAGGGATGATCAGTTTAAAAAAAAAACCTCTCTTTTTTACTTCTCTCTGCATAAAAGTCAAGGGGGCACTTTTTTGTCTGGAACAAAAAAGGTTAAAGTGGTTGTCTCACTACATTGATTCATCTTACCTCTGTCCTGTTTTCTTGGTTTCACTTTGAATTCAGGGGCGTGTTTACTGGCTTCTACTAGGCTGCAGTAGAAGCCAGGTCTGTAGCTATAGAAACCAGTGCTAGCAGCCTGTCGGGAGAGATCAAACAGGTCTGCAGCTATAGCAACCTGAGGAGCTGATGTAGCTCATATGAGAGGGAATATTCAGAATAGGGAGGGCACTGTTAATGGACACATATTGCAAAGTGACTTGCTTTTGCAAGATCTTTGACATAAAAAGCAATCCCTGTAGCGAGACAACCCCTTTAAGTCTCCAGGGGCTCCGAGCTTTCTGTACCATGAGAACTGTGAATCTGTGGAATAACCACCTCAAGTTGTCTTTTTTCAACCTTACTGTGTACAGTGAGGGAAATAATTATTTCATCCCTTGTTGATTGTCTAAGTTTGCACATGAACAGTCTATCATTTTAAGAGTAGGTTAATTGTAACATTGAGAGATAGATTATACAAAATAAAATCCAGAAAATCACATTGTATAAATTATTTAAATTAATTTGCCGTGAGAAATAAGTATTTGATCCCTCTGGCAAACAAGACTTAATACTTGGTGGCAAAACCCTTGTTGGCAAGCAAAGCAGTCACACATTTTTTGTAGTTGATGATGAGGTTTGCGCACATGTCAGGAGGAATTTTGGTCCACTCCTCTTTGCAGATCATCTCTAAATCCTTTAAGATTTTGAGGCTGTTGCTTGGCAACTCTGAGCTTCAACTTCCTCCATAAGTTTTCTATGGGATTAAGGTCTGAAGACTGGCTAGGCCACTCCATGACCTTAATGTGCTTCTTTTTGAGCCACTCCTTTGTTGCCTTGGTTGTATGTTTTGGGGCTTGCTGGAAGACCCATCCATGACCCATTTTTAATGTCCTGGCGGTGGGAAGGAGGTTGTCACTCAGTATTTTATGATACATGGCTCCATCCATTCTCCCATTGATGTGGTGAAATAGTCCGCTGCCCTTAGCATACAAACACCGCTAAAACATAATGCTTCCACCTCCATGCTTCAGAGTGGGGACGGTGTTCTTTGGGTCATAGGCAGCATTTCTCTTCCTCCAAACACGGCGAGTTAAGTTAATGCCAAACAGCTCAATTTTTGTCTCATCTGAACACAGCACCTTCTCCCAATCATGTGTAGTTTTAGGCTGATCTCTCACCTTCCTCATGATCAAGGATACCCAACGAGGTGAGATTTTGCATGGTACCCCAGATCGATGTCGATTGACAGTCAGTTTGTATTTCTTCCATTTTCTTACAATTGCACCAACAGTTGTCTCCTTCTCACCCAGCATCTTACTTACGGTTTTGTAGCTCTTTACAGCTTTGTGCAGGTCTATGATCTTGTCCCTGACATCCTTAGAAAGCTCATTCGTCTTTCCTATGTTGTAGAGGTTAGAGTCTGACTGATTAATTGAGTCTGTGGACAGGAGTCTTTTATAAAGGTGACTATTTAAGACAGCTGTCTCTAATGCAGGTAACAAGTTGATTAGGAGCCTGTAACTGGTCTGTAGGAGACAGAACTCTTAGGCTATGTTCACACGGCTTAAAATGGGACATATCTCACCCTGTGTTTCGCGCCGTACTGCGCGAAATACGGGGCGAGATACGTCCCAGTCATTACGGGAATCCACAGTTCTCATAGAGGACTATCGATTACGTCTCCTCTCCCTGCTCACACAATACAGTGAGCGGGGAGAGAAGTGACATGTCAATTATTCACGGCGTATACGCGCCGTGAATAATGAATGTCTATGGGGCCGGCGGGCTGCCAGACCCCCTGTCCCACTCCCGCTCCCGAGCACACGACGTAATTGCAGGGCGAAATACGTCCCACAATTATGCCATGTGAACATAGCCTTAGTGGTTGGTAGGGGATCGAATACTTATTTCTCTCAGCAAAATGCAAATAAATTTGTATAATGTATACAATGTGATTTTCTGGATTTTATTTCTGATATTCTGCCTCTCAATGTTAAAATTAGCCTACCCTTATAATTATAGACTATTCATGTCTTTGTCAGTGGGCAAACTTACACAATCACAAGGGATCAAATACTTATTTCCTTCACTGTATCTATTAATTGTTTTGGATAAATAAATAAATAAAACATTGCATATGTGAGTTTGGACAAACTTTTCATGTTGATGATGATCAGGTGCCATTGAGTCAGTTTCAACTAACTACAGAGGTACCTTCTTTCTCAGTTCAGTAGTAGGGGTCCCAATAGTAAACCACACCACATCAATAATATTTGGGAAATCTGTTTAAATCATTACATAATAAAACTAAAGCAACTTTCTAATGTTTCTTATTTTACTTATTCACCATTTTCCAGATTTTTGCTACACAGTGGAGTCACATTATTATAATCCCTTCCCACTTTCGACATGCATGGCTTATGAAGAAAGTCACTTGTCGTGCATTTATAAGCTGTTGGCACACATATCCCACATTGCTGTCATGGGTAAAGGGGACAATTTGCAGCAAAAAAGGTATTATTGGGTTTGGAGCCAATGGTGGCAGTATTTTTGAAACTATGCAGTTTGTGAACTGTTTACATTCTGCTGTTGTGAAAACTGCATAGTAAGGCAAAAAATAAAGACAGACATCCATTTAGTTCAACATAAAGTGTATCGTGAGTGGACAAATGGAACCATTGCAAAAAAGCGACATAGAGACAGCAGAGCACCATGTGCAATTCATATATGAGGTGTGAGGGCAGAATGACAGACTGGAGGGGAGCAGCTCATGACGAAAATTAGTGTGTCTAAAACAACAGTTCAGAGAACCGTACTGTATATGGGTCTCTAATGCAGATGGATGGTCACTGCACCTCTGCTAACGAAGGTGCAGCGGCGAAGGCTTCAATGTTCGCGGCAATATCAGAAATGCACCTTTGCTGATTGGCTGATTGAAAGGGCTGGCTTCTCTGATGAGTCACTTTTCTTGCTTCATCAATCAGGTGGATGTTGGCATATCAGGCAAGAACAGACACACTGCAGCCGTTGCTGGAAAAACACAATCTGCTGGTGGCAGCGTTATGGTCTGGGGAATGTTTTTATGGCATTCTCTAGTTTCACTCATCTATGCGGTAGGCAATTTGGATATAAATCCATCCTTGCACATTACATACACCCAGTCTTTCCTGGGGTGGATGGGATCTTACAGAAAGACATTGCAACATGTTATATGGCTAGAAATGCCTACCATTTATTGAAAGAGTATGACCATGACTTCCAAGTACTACCCTGTTTGACTATTTACCCAGATTTGATGGTCATTTTCGCTCCATGGATCCTCCTGCATATGCCCTCTAGCAGCTGTGGGATGCACTGCAGTCAGAATGGCTGGTGGTCATAATAATGTGACTCATCTGTGTAGTTCTACTTCAGCAAAATCTTTTCTCCATTTGCAGGACTTTTTGTGAATGGAAATTGCTTACATTGAGAGTTGTTTAATGGTGCAGGGAAAATTGTAATTTCCCCTTTGCTTCTCAGTGATAACAGCTTTGTGGCATTAAGGAAAGACAACTTGTATGTCTCAAATATTCTTTATAGAGATTGTCTCAGAAAGAAATCACATCTCCTAAAAAAAGTCCCTCCAGGTGATCAGCTGATTGGTACATGTCTGGCTCCTAACAATGCCCAGTGCTTAAAGGGGTGAGTTCCTTACCTCTTATCTCCTCAGTAGAGGATATAAACAAAGCATGCTGAATCATGAACGGCTGTAGCGGTGAGAGGGATGGGGCTGAGCAGAGAGCGAGGAAGAAGGGAGTGTCTGCAATGTTTACTCAAATAATTACATTACAACCAGTGGATTCTCAATACAACAGACAACCTCATACATTGCACTTTCTCCCCAGCCCCTTGCACGCTCCTTCATATTCCCTGTCATCAGATAAAAAGTGCAAACACGCAAGCGCGGCCAGATCAGCTCCTGTCAGCGCTCCTGGTCGTGTCTAATGTAAACTTTCAGGAAACTAAGGGGGACTGAGTAATGCTGTAGCTCTCACAGGTTTCACTTTTTGTAATCACATATATTTAGAAAAGTGATTAAATACCCATTTTGGAGGATCCCACGTCAACATTACATCGTGGCAAAACCCCTTTAACTATTATCACTGAGCAAAGATTTGGTTGGCCATACTATTGCCCTTCAGCAGTCACTGTAAGGGAAATTCAGCCCATCTGCCCCACTAGACACACCTGGTGTGCTAGAGAAGCTAGTGATTTTCCTAAGAAGCTCATTTCTCTAAACTATGGTGAACGGTCCCATGCGGAGACTCCATACTTTTATGTCTGGTAGGGCATAAGGACAAGGGTTGTCTTTAAGAAGCTTCTTTAACATGAAAAGGAGTGACAGTAATTAATATACAAGAAGCAAATTACCATTATGAACAACAACTGGTTGAACCAGAAGTGTATGTGTTGTTAAACGATGGGTTTGTATATATGCAAAGTCCACATCTTTAGGTTAGTAGCCTCATTTTGTTTTTAACACTAAGGGCGACATGTCAGAAAAGAGGCGCCTACACGCCAGTTTTAAGGCTCATTAAATGAGTGTATAGTGCGCCTGAATGAATGAACCTGTCAAAAATCTTCCGTGTGGTATACCTTGAATTACTAAATTGATGCGCCTAATCTAGGTGCGTAGGATTGTTTAGGCACATAGCAGATCATTGCTAGCATATGTGATGCACCTACTTTAGGCACATACAAATGTGTCGTGCCTGGTGTATAATGCACCTAGTTTTGGTGTACGACAGTTCATTTACATAGAAATTGGGCGTCAACAGTTTTTTGGTGCAAAATACACCAAAACAATGGCGCAGCCCTAATGGGACATGTCACCCTAAATCTGTGAAAGTACACTCTGTAATTGACAAAGTAGAAAGGTACAGATCATTGTAGTGATCTACAAATAAAATGGTTTTAACCACAACCGCAGCTGTATGCACTTTCACATCTGAATGTAATACAGCTTAAGAGGATTCTTAAACTAGTTATAACTTTTGGAATGTTTACTGGCCACCAAGCACTTGAAGTTGTTTTCCTACTGGAGAAAACACCACCCAAAAAGCTGTAAACTTGGATATCATCAAGTGAGGACATGCAGGCGGGTCATGAGCATCCAGTGTATACCTGGCCTTGTTTTATAGTAATCACATCTACTAGATGACATCAGGGATATATTCACATAGAATATTTCCTATTTGACTTTTTTTGGTTACACTCAGTTGTAACTAAATGTACTGACCATATTCTCATGGGTGTACCTGGAGAGACTGTATTATGTTTTTGTATGAGATTTATGTACTTAGAGTCAGTCCTCTCCAAGATTTATGTTTTTGTTACTCCTGAACCTGGTAAATTTATATTTAGATAGAAGTTTCATTGGCTATTTTGTAAAACTTTTTGTTACATATTTTAATGCGATACGCATAAACATGCAAAAAGTTTGCAAAAAAGTTAGAGTGTTTATTAATATACAAATAGTGGTACAAAGTTAGTGATACAAATATAAATATAAAGGAATATAAATCTTTTTGTGCTCTTTTGGAGTGGAGCAAGGGTGAAAAGGGAGAAAAGGGGGAGAGGGAGGCTTAAGTCGACAACTCTGTGAAAAAAGATTCCTACTCAACTGGGAGCTTGCATATGTAGATGTGGATATAGGAGAATATTAGAAGAATGCTATGAAATGTATATCATCCGAACTTCAGTTCCAAGTAGTGGAGAGAGGTGAAAGATCCTAGGTTAATTCCAATTTATACGGCTGTAGGTTGTGATCCATCCGTCTTATAGTAAGCATCCACGTAGATGTTCAGATGGCGCTGGGACCTTTGTTACAGTTGTCTTAAATAGGCCTGGTTCCTTGCTTCAAACGTCCTTTCAAGTATGCGAGAATAGGAGTTGCGACGATTCGGGTCGAAATTATCCTTTCTCAAGTGACAAACATAGAGCAGGCCCTTCTCCCTCCCCTAGTTGGAACTGAAGTTCGGGTGATCGACATTCTACGGCATTCTTCTAATATTCTCCTATATCCACATCTACATATGCTCCCAGTTGAGTAGGACTCTTTTTTCAAAGAGTTCTCAAAGAGTTGTCCACTTAAGCTTCCCCTTTTTTTCCCGTTTCCCCCTTGCTCCTTTGTTCTACTCCAAATGAGCACAAAAAGAATTCTATGCCTTTTGGTGTGAGTACCAATATTCTTTACCTTTTCCCAGAAACAGTGACACTCTTGTACATGGGCTATATCTGGAATTGCAGCACACCTCCGTTTCTTAGAATGAAGCTGAGCTGTAATACTAGACACTTCACAGGAACAGAGCTTTTGCTGGATACAAAGCAGAACATTTTTCTAATCTCGTACAGTTTCTGAACAATTATGCTGGCTATAAACATTAGATAGTTGCTAGCTAAAAGATTATTTGGGCAACAACTGTCAGATATGTATGCACCATTAAAATTAATGTATTCCTAGTTATTTATGTACATTATTTCAACTGATAGATGAAATAAGCAGCTCCTGACACTACTTACCTCCACTAAACACCATTGATGTGTATTTAGTAAGGTTGAAAAAAAATCTCTTTCAGCCCATTAGTAATAAATAGAAGCAGAATTAAAGTAATTAAGTAGAATGTAAAAGGGGATAAACCTCATGTTCATCTTTCCATAAAAAAATGTTGTTGGTATATTGTGCTATGTGCCATGTTATGTTATGTACCTGTTAAGCCTTGGGTTTATGGGGCTGGTAGGACACTGTGCACAGAGGCAACTCAATGCTTTGCAGGATTGCTAGCAATGAGAAAACATGGAGGAGATAGGTGCCAACGTTAGTGCTTGTTCAGGAAGAGTCCAACACTAATGTAGTTGTGGTGGTAAGTCCTGAGGTGCCATATAACCCATGATAAGGTTTATTTGAATCGTTAAAATGACAAATGATAAAGAAAGCAGAGCAATATAGGATCATGGAGAACATGCCAGCGTGCTGAGGGTTGGAGCATGAAAGTAACTGCTATAAGGCTTCCGATGTGAGCTACAGACAGAGACCTGGCCAGAGAATGGCTGCACAGCAAGGCCTAGTTGACATCAGTGGTGAGATGATTCGAGAGTCTGAGAGTCTTTGTAAGGAAGTCATTGCTGGGATAATGTGGGCTGAAGAGAACCAGCCCAAAAGTGGGAAGACAGCAGGGTATGTCTACGAGACGAGTAGAATTTACTTGTTGGATTCTCCCATTGAAAACCATGGCGGGCGGCGTGAAATGAGTCCCAATCACTTCTATGATCGTAAAAAATCACATACAAATGTTTTGGAGCCTGTTTTCCATGTGTTTTCCGTGTGGAATACAACCAAAGAATGAACATGTTCTAAGTTTTTTGATGGTAACAAACTGACCGCTGAAAATCTGCATAGTATCCACTACAACGTTTATTTTTATTGAGAGTCAGTTGGAATCCGTATGAATTCTGACTTGAAATGCTCATCATGTGGACATAGCCTTAAGCTTAGGAAAAGACCTGTGCATCCTAGACCAGAAGAGAGAGTATGCTGGTATTATTTAAAGGGAACCTGTCACATAGGTTATGCCCCCCTTGCTGAGTACAGCACAAGCTAGTGACAGACCTGCTGTTTCCAGTGCTGTGTCCCTGTAAGATGCTGTAGTTTTAGAGCATTTACCCCTCAAATCTTATTCATGAGTAGGTGTTAGGCCCGCCCACCAAAGGCTAGGTTTGTCAGTTAAGGTGGGCTAGCCTCAGATGGTGGGTGGGTGGGGTTTGAAAAAAAACTGACTCTTCAAACGACTCTTCTGGATGAAAACTGCAGATTTGAGCATTAAATACACAGAAACTACAACATCTTACAGAATAAGGGACACAGCACTGGAAACAGCAGGTCTGACACTAGCTTGTGCTGTTCTCAGCAAGGGGGGCATAATCTATGTGACAGATTCTCTTTAAGGGGAATCGTAATAAACCTATTGAGCTCTTGCCAAGGGATGAAGAATAATCTCTCCACCTATGTACAGGAAGGGTTCTAGTGCTGCATTGTACATTGAAGATAGAGTGGATCTGTGTTAAGTTACAGTTATATATGTACGACAGTATTGCTGCTGTTCTCAGCTAAACTTGGGTGGTCCTTAAATAAACAGGTCCACTTTCTAGCAAGGATTTAGACTGAGACTGTGTTGAGCTCTATGTGGTTTGGGACTGTACTCTAGTTCAGCAGTGTTGGATAATTTGCAATCCATGTATATGCAGCCTTGGATAGTTGTAAAATGTAGGACAGGTAATGAAACAACGGTCACAAACATCCATAGGGGCGTCAGTCAGATCCATACAAAGTGACTTGTATAATCTTATGTGAAACTATTAGACAGGGCAGGCTGTGGCATGGAGTATCTGCCCAACGACCCACAGCAACACTACAGCCAACCATCCAAGCCAACAGGCATTTTGGCCACAACCCAACTGGTAGACCGGTTGGAGCATCTCACAGTCTCCAGCCTTTTAGTAATGGGACAGTTCAGAAAGTGTTCATGTCATCAAGATTATTCTGCTACCATCAAGAGCACAGAGCCACTAAGTGTTTTCTGTACCCATTAAATGTAGTGTGCTGCTTTTGGAGAAAAATACAGTTGTTTGTTTAACCACAGAGTTCTGTGTCATTCAAGAGAGGAGCCCTTGTAAGTAACCAATAGTTTCCAAAAAGAACTGACTACAAATATGACAATAAGAATAAATCCATGGCTTAGTTACTCAACTAAGCAAACTAATGTGCATTACTTATAAGTGGACAAATTTTGCTGGTGATGGTGGTGAAATCATGTGAGTAATCACCAGCTTTTATCCAGACAGTGAAAATAAAATACATAATTCCTTAAACTCATACACTTCCTTTTTCCTGGCTAGGGGTTGTATGCATGATTTTTTCTCCATCGCCGGTAAAAGTCAATTCCGGCTGAACCAACCATAGCCAAATTGGAAGGACAACACTATTTGTAATAATGTAAAATGGAAGTAAGGAGTTCAAAAATGTTTAAATTAATTTAAACATTAAAAGCCAGGACATGCAGATGCAGATTTCCGTAGTCTCTCTATTCTTTAGACATGTACACATGAGATCAGATTTTCTACAGCAGATTAGGTGTGGAAAATCCACAACAGCATACAGTAGTGAATTAAATTTAAGGCTATGTCCACACTGCACATGATTACGATCGAATCTCTGGCACTTTTCGTTTTTTAAAAGCGCCGGAGATACGATCGTCAGTGTGGTGCCATAGACGGCAATAGAAAAGACGAGTTGCTGTCTACACAGCTCATCTTGTCTCTGCCCGTCTTTCGGCAGCGGCGTATTAAACAACATGTTGTATAATACGACGGTGCTTCTCGTCTTCTTGACGTCTTCCCATACAATGCTATTGTATGGGGGGCGTCGGGAAAACGAGAAGCGGCCGTGGCTTTTGCACAAAGCGTGACAAAAGCCGCGGTCCTGCATCAGAGAAAAAACGGCCCTTAAAGCGGCCGTTCTTTCTCTGATGCAGTGTAGACATAGCCTAAGGATTCTCTGTCACATGCTACAGTAAAATTCCGCCCAAAAATAAATTGACCCATGGTGTGAATTTTATATCTGCAGCATGTCAATCTTTGTGGCATAAGTATTGCACAAGAGCTTACAATTTATGACTTAAATGATAATGTTAAAACTTTCTTTCTGTTTTTTATGTAGTAGAGTGTCTTTGGAACCACAAATGGCTCTAAGATTCCAAGTGGGTCTTCAGCTGGTGACAACTCTAAAAGCTATAAGGTCTCAACTACACTTATCACTAGAATCAGAATCATATCACAGGTATTCAATACGAGAACTGTCAAGTCAGATGATTATGGTCGGCAGCTAATACTCAGAGTTAATGACATGTGCAAGTTGTCACAGATATCTGGAGTAAAAAAAAATGCAGAGTACCTTGTAGCTGGAATCTACTTTCCCTGAAATCTGGAGGTCTGAACAGGCACCAAGAGAGGTAAAAAATAGCGTAGGTCCCCACCTGTATTGAAGTCGCCTTGTCAATTGGTGGTAGCCTTATTACAGTTTTGATCAAAAATGTACACTAAGGGAGACATGTATGATCGGGTTTTTCACCCTTTTCTGATGTAAAATGTGCCTAAGTGAACAGTCTACGATGTCTAATGCACCTAATGAATGTGTTAGGCGCATTGTTCATAAAATTCGACACTTTCTAAGGCGCCAAACACGAGGGGGCATTTTGGGGGCGTTCTTGGGGTGTGTCGTGTCACACCATACTCGTAATATTAGACACATATATGAATGTGGTTCGGCAAAACTAGGCGCATTACTGCTCAAACAGGCAGACCTATTTCAATGTGGTCTGCCTGAGCCTGAGGAGTCGAAGTGGAGCTAGATTTGCTGTTAGGGAAAAAAATGTCCAATATTTCTCAACTTACACCAGTACAATAATAAAGTAATTTATGATAATTATCAAACTATATAAAATTTAATTATTTAATACAAAATGTTAGGATATAAAATTAATATAAAAATAATATAATAATATCCGAAAAATCTAAAAAATATCTCCTATAAAATGTATTTAAATTTAATAGTATCTAAAACTAATTTTACATTAAATAACCCACTGATGTTGTTGTTCAGATTTTTTAATTTTTACTACATTAAATTTGAAATTTATTTTTGCTGCTCTCACCCTTTATTCTACAAACAGCAAGAGCCATTACACCATAGGTCTGGCTGGGACCTGTGGTCCACCAAGCAAGATCAGTACCATAGTTTCTATACACTGACATGCTATTCCAATGACTTTGGGCCACATGTATGAAAACTGTTTAGGTCTAAAACTCACTTTTTTGCCCATAGGTTACATGGTATACCACCATGTCTGAAGAAGGGAGCTAATACTCTCGAAAGCTCAGCATCAAATATACTCAGTTAGCCTGAAAAAGGTATCGCCTGATTTCTTCACTCTTCTGCAGATATCTGGAGTCATGCTGATGGATGCTGGAGGATGCATGGGGAAGAACCTATAGAGCAAACATGACAATGAAGGTTTTTCCATAGATGCTCAATTGGATTCAAGTCTGGGGAAGTAAGGAGCACTTGGAAGTCTTGATTATGCTCTTCCAACCAGTTTTGAAAATTTCTAGTCATGTCTGGCTGTCGGGTTGTCTTATAGGCAGATTCCATCTGCCCTAGGAAAGACAAGTGGAATGTGGGTATACGTGATCTGCAAGAATGGATTTATACCAGTTAGCAGTGCCTTCCACATGAGTTAGTGATAAGTGAGTTCAGGGAATGTTAAAGAAAAGATTTTCTCAGAGCATACCACTGCCATGCGGATTTTTCTCATTTAATGAAGGAGAAAATGTGACCCATCAGAGAAAACAACTTTTTGCCAATCAAAAGAGGTCCAATTCCAATACTGCAGTGAAAATTTAAACCCCTTCTGCCAATGTACCAATAGTGTGTCAGTACACAATCTTATTCCTTTGTTGCTTGTGCTCACCTTTCACATCAATGTCACGTGGTCCTCTGAAGTTTACACATTGCTAATTTGCAATGATGCCATTTGTCTACTCACAATACACTTTTACCACAGCAACATATGAACAGTTCACAAACTGCACAGTTTCTGAAATACTGCCACCCTTGGTCCAACGCCCAATAATCATCTCTTTTTGCAACTCTGATAAATCTTCCCTTTTGCCCATTACAGGAACAATGGATATATGTGCGGACAGCCTATTGCACAATTTATATACCCACCAATCTAGCTTATGACACGTGACTTCCTTCATGAGCTTCGAGCTGCAGGTATGTAAAGTAGGAAGTGGTCATAATAATGTGACACGTCTGTTTATATGGTCAGTGTCTTTTATAGACTTTTTCCATTTTACCAAGCATGTCTCGACCATCATACCTAGTATGGCTCAATACTACCTTATAAAAGAGGTAAAGATTTGTGGGATCATTTTTGCAGTCTGGTATAAGATCCCAGTGTAATCTTTAACATTTGTCATTTACTAAAATATCACTTCTCTATATATAACCAGTAAAATAGATAAGTGTGAATACAAACTGCAATTACCGTACATTTTATACATAGTAAAGCAGAGTTCAGCTCGCACAGATACTAGAACAGATTGCAAAAATACATCCCATGTATCTTTACCCCTCTTCCAGCCTGTCCTTGAGAAAGTTTTATTTATTTTTACAACTTATTATTATGTCTATTTCTTTTTATCTATTTTGTCTATGCAAAATGAGTAGGTCATAGCATTCACATAATTACTACACACTTTAAGCATTTTTTATTTTTTTGAATGGTCTCCTGTGCCAGAAAAAGAGTAATATTAGAAATTTTAGACAAATCAGATAGCATGGGCTGTGGCTTGGATGACTACTGTTCTAGATTTGCTTTACCATGTGCTTCTGATTATCTTTAGTCTGTGCATTCCAACAACTTAGCTTACAGCTTACAGTAGACAGCTTGCAGAATGCCATTTTGGTGATCCATCAAGGGTCAAACATGTTTTAATGCGCATTTAATCCCCCACAGCCTTCTGCTTAGCCCTTAGACATTGCCTAATGATTGGAATAATGTAACATTTTACTTGTCTTACTGAAAGATGTGACCATTCAATGCGATTTAGCTCTGAGTAGCTATTAATGGATATTGTTGCATAGCTGTGACTGTGATGCATGACACTTGATGGGAATATTAAGGGAGATATGTTTATTAGTTACCTGTAACCTGCAAAGAAAGACTCTTATGTAGTTATAAACTCGTATAGTAAATCTATTGCAAAAAATATACAATTTTTAGGTTCTGTGAACGTACAGGAATATAACTAGGTCTTGTGTACTGCTTGCTCTGGTAAAGACATTTCTAAAGTCATAAGATAGGATTGAAATGTATGTGGCTAAGGCCAGGGCAGTTCCTAGGCCCTGTAACATATTGCGCCGCTATGCGACACATTGCATCACCATAAACCAAAGCCAAAATATACAAAAAGCCTTACCACAATGTGCTACGTATAAAACTACTAAATAATAGCCATACAGTTACCAAATAACACCGCTACACAAAACCAGAATCCCAAGAACACATATCACACAGTGACCGAATAATACCACCACACCAAGACCACATATCACCACCACATAGTGACCGAATAATAAAACCACACCATGACCACATATCACCACCACATAGTGACTGAATAATACAAACTGACCATTACTGAGTATAAACCATTATACTACAACCAATATTACCAGCATACAGCGACCATACAGTGGTGGATACCAGCTGTACACAGGCTCTGCAGACATATAAATGGTTACAGTAAAGTTATATCTAGTGACTCACAGGGGATGTCTCTGAAGAGTTGTTCTCTTTCTCTTCTTCTTTTCCATCTGTCCCAGACGCCATGACGACTACTCCCGACTTCTTCACTGTAAAATTTATAAAACAAATATCTTAAGACTCCTCAATTTAGCAGCGCTTCTCTACCAATTACTATCTCTATATAAACTCCCTATCTATAGCAACTCATATGGTAGCCATGTAATATGCCCCCTGTAGCCACATAGTAGCCCCCTATAGCCAGGTAGTAGCCCCCTGTAGCCAGTTGATGCCCCCTGTAGCCAGTTGATGCCCCCCTGTAGCCAATTGATGCCCCCCTGTAGCCAGTGATGCCCCCTGTAGCCAGTGATGCCCCCTGTAGCCAGTTGATGCCCCCCTGTGGCCAGTAGATGCCCCTCTGTGGCCAGATCATGTCCCTCTGTGGCCAGTACATGCCCCCCTTGTAGCCAGTAGATGCCCTTCTTGTAGCCAGTAGATGCCCCTCTTGTAGCCATTGATGCCCCCTTGTAGCCAGTGATGCCCCCCGGTAGCCAGTGATGCCCCAGTTGTAGCCAGTGATGCCCCCTTGTAGCCAGTAGATGTCCCCTTGTAGCCCCTGATGCCCCCCTTGTAGCCAGTGATGCCCCGGTAGCCAGTGATGCCCCTGTAGCCAGTGATGCCCCCCTTGTAGCCAATGATGCCCCCCTTGTAGCCAATGATGCCCCCCTTGTAGCCAATGATGCCCCTGTAGCCAGTGATGCCCCCTGTAGCCTATGATGCCCCCTTGTAGCCAATGATGCCCTCCTGTAGTCAGTAGATGCCCCCTTGTAGCCAATGATGCCCCCTGTAGCCAATGATGCCCCCTTGTAGCCAGTGATGCCCCCCTTGTAGCCAATGATGCCCCTGTAGCCAGTGATGCCCCCTGTAACTAATTATAAAATAACAAAAAAGTACTCACCTGGGTCCCTGCGTCCCGGTCCGGAGCTGCTGAGCGATGGGAGCTGCTGAGTGGTGTAAGCAGCGTGACGTCATCACGCTGCTTACGCTGCTCGCAGCTCCCAGGGATCTTCTTGGCAGCAGAGCTGCCAGCCGAGGAGATCGAGCGTCACAGGGGGCGCGGTGAAAGCTGTGCACCCCCTGTGACGCTGATAAAGGGGAGAGTCGGATGGGAACGATCCATCCCGTCTCCTCCCTGCAGCTGCAGGCTCTGCGCGACTGTTGTTAAACAGCCGCACAGAGTCAGGGGGCGATCCTCCGGGTGGGCGAGGCGGACGCCCCTAGGAAAGGCCCTGCGTAAGGTAAAGAGAATAATAATAAGACTACAGTATGGGCCACCTGTATGAAAACTGTCTAGGTCTGAAATTCACTTTGCTACCCACAGCAACCAATCACAGCACCCCTTTCATCTCATATAGTGCTCTGGAAAAATGAAAGGGGCGCTTTGATTGGTTGCTATGGGCTACAAAGTGAATTTCAGACCTAGACAGTTTTCATACATGTGGCCCTATGTGCAAGAGCATTTACCATAAAAATTTTACACGCTCCATTGCTTTCATTTTTCAATGATTTATTTTTCATAATTCCAGTGATAAAGCCATCTTGGACAATTTTTATTGAAAGCAATTGGTTTCTTAAAGGGGTTCTTCAAGACTATCTTTGTATTTGTTATAGAGCTCACAACTTAATTATATTGAACTTTGTAATTGATGCTTATTAAAAATTATTTACTTCCTTTGGAAAATCATGCAGAGAGCCCTTTACTCCCCTCCTTTCTAATTCTTGCATACCATGTGACGTCCATTGATCACATGACCTCAGTGGATGTTTTGTCATCATTCAGTGGGTGTGCTTTAAAGTCAGTCTCAGCTCAGAAACACTCCCTGTGGTGGGCATGGCCTGAGCAGAGAAAGATCTGGCTGCCTCTAGTGACTCATCTGACACTATGTAAACAGAAGTGCTGACAGGAATGTAATCATTCAAGTACAGAGCTGCGGAGATGTACAGTGATAGCTATGGGTCACATGTATGAAAACTGTCTAGGTCTAAGACTTTCTTTGTTGGCCATAGCAACCAATCAGAGCCCCCTTTTCATTTCATATAGAGCAGTGAAAAGATGAAAGGGGTGCTCTCATTGGTTGCTTTGGGCAACTAAGAAAGTCTTAGACCAAGACAGTTTTCATACATGTCCCCCTGTGTGTACATAGTGACTCATCACTACCAGCTGCTATAGTCTAGCTAGTATTTTGTACTTTTTTTTACCTCTTCGGATAGGAGGAGATATATTTTTGATACATTTGCATTGTTTGGCTGGACATGCATTAGGACCTCTGAGATTATATAGCAGCAGTCAGAAAAAAAGTTGGCCTACTCTTCTTTGTATAGTAGAGGTTTTAATGATGCGGCGACAACAAACATACGTTGAAGCGAGGCGCTGCTGACTTCCGGGTGTGGATCCTCTGTGATAACCGCAGGCGAGATGGTATATGGAGACCACGCCAGGGAGCGGAGTCTAAGGGGCCCCTGGTCTTCACTGGAGCCCGCCGCAAAGCGGGACGGACTTAGCTGCGGGGACCACCAGGTCGCTACCCCTGACGTGGCTATCTGCGGTGACAGCCGAGGTGCAGGAAAGGAACACAGGCGGTGGTCGACAGGAACATAGGAAAACATATGCAGAGCAGGTTTAAACGTACACATCCACAGGAACACAGCAGGATACAACATCAGGATGAAGCAGGTACTGGACAAGTGACACGGCAGGATACAGCGGGTTAAGGAACAGGTGCTGTCAGGAAAAAGCCCGCCCCGCCGGCCCACTCGAGGGTCGATGGCCTGACTTGGGGTGTATCGTGACATTGCGCTGCCCCCTAGGGGTACACAAGGCCAGCCAGATACTGTTCCACTGTTAACCCCTGCCCACACGGGCACAGGGAGAACCAGGGAGGATGAGAGAACACACTCCTCGCCAACGACCCTGAACGGCTGCCACCAATTTCTAGTTTAGCTATAACACCGGTCCGTTACCGACTTATGACAAGGCCAGAAACCAGCCTTGGGGTAGCTATATATTATAAACCGAGTACTAGGCATGTGAGGCCAATGATCAAGACAGACCAACTCAGATTAAAGTTTAGAGATTTAATTAGCCTTGGGGGGAACACTAGACAAATATATACAAACTGATGATAATATACAGGTAAGAGTCAGAGGTGCAAATACAAGTATGGGTTACAGACAAAGGCAGTAAAATGTGTTCAGTTACCTATGGTTTTCGGCCCACATGGAGGGGCTTATGTGGCCTGGCTTCGGTGTGTGGATGCTCCTGGAAAGGCTCTTAGGTACCCCCCCCCTCCTGGATCAATGGTTGAGCCCCCCGGGCTCCTGCTTATATCTGTAATGGGTCAGCCCACATGGCCGCCCACTACACTCCCCCACACACCCCTGGGACAGCCTATGAACTCCTCCCATTCTGGCCATGCAATTTCTGACTGAAAAAGCAAAAATGGACCATAACACGGCAAGGCATTGCCCAGCCCCGACCGGTGGATCATCAAAATGGCGGCCCTACCCACGCCCTCATGCCCGACCCCCCTATCCTATTTTTCCCAAAAGTCCAGTTCTCGTTTCCTACCCTGCCCCTAAAAAACCCGGGAGTAGCAGGGGTGTCAGAAAGTTCACATTTTAAATGTGAAATGGGGGTTACCACAGTTCCACGTTTCCCTTTTTAAAAATCTTTATAAAAGTTCGGGGGAGCCGTGGGGTGGGGCGGTTTCATTCAAGTTTTTGAGGCTCGGGGGTTTGAGGCATCATATGTTTGGGGCAAATTTAAATGGAGATGAGGCTTCTTTTGGGGTGCCCACATCCCTTCTAGGCTAATTTCCCTTTGGAAAAATTTTTACAAGGGTTTTTTTGGGTGTGCTGATTAACGTGTAAATTGAGCTTTCCGGGGCTGGGGGCCCTCGGGAGATCTAAATATTTTGTGAAGTTGGAGAGATGACTGCTAGATATTTTCCTTCCCCTCCCCCTTTTTGAGGCGCTGGGGCAGTCCTTCTCGGTGCTCCCCCATGTGCCAGGCTGACCCTTCCTCTGGGGACAACCCAAAGCTTTGCCGTGGTTTCCGGCCCTTTGGGGGGCGAAGCAAGTTGTCTGTGGAACGCCGGGCAGCGTGAACCTCCCTTGGTTCCGAAGCCCGGTGTAACCAAGAGGGTTGTGGTTGTCCCACAATGAAATGAGCCCTAACAGGTAGGGCGCACCCGCTGCAGGGCCCACACTATCGGCAGGCTTTCTTTTCCAGGGTAAAATAGGCCATCCCTCAGCAGAATTTTTCGGTCAGTAATAACTATGTTCCTGCCCTTTGTCCACCTGGCTGAGCACGCACCGAGGCCAAAGTAAATGGCGTCGGTTTGTACTATAAACTGCCGGGGAAGTCGGCGGCTTGTATACTGGGGATTGGGAAAAAGGCGGCCTTGAGGGCCTGGAAGGCCCCGCGGGGGTTTGTCCCATCCTGCGGAGGGAAACCCTTTTTCCCTGGTAGGCCCGTCAGGGGTTTTTTTTTCCGGGCTACATAGTGTGGAAAAAACCCTCCGTACCCAGCGGTCCCCAAAAAGGGAAATCACCTGCTTTTGGCCGGGGTGGGAGGGAGCGTGGCATCCACTTTTTCCGGGGCTCGGCTTAAAAAGGGCCCCCCCCCTACCGGTGCCCCTGTAGTGGACCCACTCTTTTGCCCCTCACTTTTCCGGCTTGATGGTCAGCGTCCGGCGGGAAACGTCTAAGCATCTGCATCAGGTGCTGGTGGTGTCCCCCCAGGGTGGACTGAAAACACTATGTCGTCCAAGCACCCGCGTACCCTTCAAGTCCCTGGCAGCTTTTTTCCCATCCGTGGAAAGTGGAGGGGAATTTCATGGCCGAATAGCATACCGTGGCCCGTACATTCCAAAATGGGGTGATAAAGGCAAACGTTCCCTTCCTCACGGGTCGGGGGAATTTCCCAAATTACCCCGGTAGACCCATAAAATTGGTTAGTACTTGGCCCCGGAAAAACTGATCGAGCAGGATCGATCTGACTTGTGTACGCATGGGTACTGTGACAGCGTTGACCCCCCGTAGTCCCGCAGCCCCGGGTGTTTCCGACCTTCTTGGGGAGGGGGACTTTGGGCGGGGCCCAGGCACGTTGGAAGCCTGGATGACCCCCCTTCACACCCAATACCCTCACGATGTGCTGCTGCATTGGGGGGAGATAAAGGAACCCGTTTTGAGGGTGACCCGTGTCCCGTGATGGACGGCGGACTCCCCCCTCCGGGCAATTAGTGAAAAATCCCGGGAAAGGGGGGTGGAGAGTTCCCAACGCTGGGACCTTGGGTCCCCCAGGACTGTCCAAAATCTCCACACCTCTATGGATCCCCCTGACCTAACCGGGGCGAGCATACCCAAGAGGGTCTCCGCTCACCTTCCTCGGGCAGGTTTTCAATGGAAAGGGCCATGCCCCCGCTCAAATGCCCTTCATCATTTCACAGGGAAAGGGCCCTTTCCCCACCTTCCCCCGGTCGGGGCCGGGTGACCAGGTAGGACTCGTTGTTTTCGGGTGCCGACATAGGGTTTTCCCAGGCTGCCTAAAGGCTGCCTTGGTGGGGGACCAGTACCCACACTTTTCGACTCCAAGCTTTCGGTGACCACTGTTTGGTCGCCGGGGCCCCCGTCCATACCCCACTGCACTAGCTGCTCAAGGCCTGCATTTTGCAGGGGAAAGGGCACAACATCCCAAATGACCGAACCCTGGGGGGTTGCTAAGTCCCCCTTCCCGGCCTCCTTCCCAGACCAGGGCCCCCCTGTACACATCGCCATACAGGACTCGAAGGGAGAGAACCCCATTGAGGCCCTGTGGAACTTCCGGTAAAAAAAAAGTAGGTGTGGGAGGTACCGCTCCCAGTCACCCCCGTGGGTTCGACCAACATTTTAAGCATGGTTTTAAGAGTGCCTTTGAACCGTTCACACAGGCATTATCTGGGGTGATACGGCGGGCCACCAATTTTTGCCCTGAAACAGCTTGCACAAGGATCCCAATGCGACTAACGGTCCCCCGGTCAGTGAGCTTTTCCGGGGGGAAAAGCCCACTCAAAAAAAAATTCCCCAGTAAGGGGGTGCCACCGTCGGCCCGAATGGACACAGGGCTCCCGCTTCCGGGTACCGAGTGGCAATCTACTACCGCAGTACAAGCTTTTCCCGGAGCTGCGGGGAATTGGACGTGGCCCAATTTAAATCCCACCACCCTCCGAAAGCTCGTTATGATGGGCAGAGGTACCCGGGGGTTTTTGGGCCTCGGCCCCCCGCCTTCCCCACCTCTGAATTTTCGCCGAACACAGTGGCACCCACATCAGCCCCCCATCTTTCCCCAGTAGAAATGCGGGCCAATTTCCCCTTGGTTTTTGGTGAACCTTAGGTGCCCGGTCACGGAACCGTGCGCAACCCGCAACAACTCCCCCCTGAACGGATTGGGGGTACCCCCAAACCTCGGCCCCGGGGCCAGCCTCCGGTGAAGGGTCGGGACCGTCAGTGTACAGCCTCCTTAGTCCCCAAACCACCTGCGCGGTGTCTATCCAAGGGGGTGTGCCGCCTGCTCCTTGAGAGCTTTCAGGCTGTCGTCAGCCACTAACGCTGCCGAAACTCCGACTAGACGTGGCCAAAGGATGAGACCCATTCATCTGTTTTGGTTTCCCCGGGGGCCTATCCCTGGCACCCGCCTACCCTGGAATTTACCTGGTCCGATGGGGGGAACCATCGGGGCCCTGGGGGGCCCCTGGGTCCTGGCACTCCCCCTGCCGGTACACGGGCACGACCGCTGAACCGCTGGTGGGGGCTCCCCCCCCCACGGCGTCTTATAAGTCGCCATCGTTGGCCTAATTGGCCCCACGCATCCTGTTCTTGGGAGACCCGTTCTTGGGTTTCCGGACCCTGCCCACCTGCCGCTCCCCCCCATAGCTGTTCCCCCTTCTGCCCTGGCTGTGGGGGGAACCGCCCGTGGCCTTTCCCGGCAGCCCTCCTCACCCGCTGCTCCCCCCCCACACTGTTTTCCCCCCCGTCTCCCGGCTGTGGGGAGACCCTGCCCGTGGCCTTTCCCCCGGAAAACCCCGCCTCACTGCATGCTCCCCCACCACAGCTGTCTCCCTCTAATTTTGTCCCCCTTAAAGCCACACCAGAGGGAAAAAAATCCCCGCAGGGTTGCTGGAAACTCCGCTCCCATTGCAAACCCCCGACCTTTTATCCTCCACAGGATGGAGAGGAACACACCATATCACCCACCCCCCAAATTTACCCCCCAGTATGCATGTTAAAAACATTGTCCCCCAATATTAACCGGGTTGGATGACACATCACATTTGGGGGGAGCAGACCTAGGACTTTTTAGGGGGCCCCAAAAAGGGCTACCCCCGCCCCAAGACTTTCCCTAACAAAATACATGGGAAATTTTGAAAATACCCCACCTCCGCACTCCCCCGCCCGGCACCCCAAATCCAAAAACACCTTGGCTCTGGCGGCCAGCCAACCCTACAAACCGGAGATTTTCGGGTCTTTTCCGGGGATCATGCCTTTGGGACCACTCAGGCCCCCACCACGTCATTTTCCCCATCGGTGTCCAAAAAAGTCCCTGCCACAGACACCTACGGGGACTGGCTGGTATTTTTTCAAGGGGCCTTCCCCCCCCCCACCCACAAAGAACATTGGGGGGCCTTGGAAAAGGGGCTGGGACAGGGCCCTTCTGGCGCTGGGGCATTCGGCCTTTAAAAAGCCCCGGGTGTTTGCAAAAAAGGTTACAATCCGGTTTTCCCCCAAATTTGGAAGCATGTTTGGGGCCCCCTGGGGTTAGGGGTAGGAACGTCTTACCCCCCCCTTTCCGTGGTGTCTTCCCGGCCCCCGGGGCCCGATTTTGGTATTTATCGCGGGTTTTCTGTGGCGGTGGCCCCCCCCAGTTTCCGGTCACAAGGTGCTGGGGGAGGCCCCTGGCAGTTCCACAAAAACTGCTCCCTGGCAATGAGCTCCCGCTCTGGCTGGGGGGACTTTAAACCCCCCCGGGGGCCCGATGTGGTTGGCCCCCTGCTGTAGGACCCCGCGCAAAATCCGGCACTTTTTCCGTCCTCGAGGATGGGATTTTACTGCCGGATCAACGCCCGCTTGACTTTCCCCCGAGGTCAGGGTGGCATCGCTGGGCAGGTCCCCGAAGACTCAGAGCTTTTATCCTGAACGAGGGGTTAGAAACCGACCATGGTCCTCAGCACATGGTGCTGGCGGGAAAATTTTTTTTGAATGCCAGCGTGAAGGTGTCCAGGTCTCCACCTTTATCCAGCTGGGAAAGTCCCCGCCCCTTAACTTTGGGGCCTGGGTCCCCCAGGGGGTTTTGACTGGCCGGGTGCACTTTGGGGCCCTTTTCATGAAGCACCTGTAATTTGGGGGTCACGCTGCCGCTGAGTTCCTCGGCCCGTCCCCAAATTCAATTGCCCCCTCAAACCCTTCAACGTTTAGCAGTTCTAGGAGGGCCTTTTAGGGGTCGAGGGCTCCACCTCAACTAAGCCAGGGGAGCTTGCAAGAAATGCTGAGGGGGAGCTGCCCCCTGTGCCATTGGGCCCTGTGACTGGGTCCTTGAGGAGCCCGATGAACTTTCCTCGCCTTCAATTCCCCAGCCCGTCTGGGGGAGTCCTCCCCTGGGGTAAACTTCACCGTTTTTTCCCCCCCCGGGGCACAGCTTTGCCCCTTTCCACGACCAGCCCCTGCTTGCAAACCTGGTTACTTGACAAAAAGCTGCAACCTGAATGCACCCAAAAACCCTTTTATTTGCACTCGACTTTCTGTGCTGAGTTTAAACTTTTAAAACCCCCGCAGCAAAAACCACTCTGGTAGTCCCTTTGTGTTTGGGAAACGGAACCCACACCCGACACACTTTTTCTTGACCCACCACTCTGCCCCCATCTGTCCGGAAAAAGCCCCCCCCCGGGCCCCCTCAAGGGGCCAGGCCTGATTTGGGGGGTTCGTGACGTTGCGCGCCCCCAGTGGTACACAAGGCCAGCCCAATTACTGTTTCCACGAACCCCTGCCCCCCCACGGGGAAGGGAGAACCAGGAGGGCGAGAGAACACACTCCTCGCCAACGACCCTTAACGGGTCCCCCTTTTTAGTTTTTGTTATAACCGGGCCGTTACCGCTTATGACAACGCCAGAAACCGCCTTGGGGGACTATATATTTTGACCGAGTACTAGGTTGTGAGGCCGATGATAAGAAGACTAACTGAGATTAAAATTTATAGATTTTAAATTAGCCTTGGAGTGCAACAACAAATAATACAAAAGAGAAAATACAGGGAAGAGTCAGAGGTGCAAAAACAAGTATGGGTTACAGACAAAGGCAGTAAAATGTGTTCATTACCTAATTTTCGGGCCCACAGGGGAGGGCTTTTTGGGGCCCTGATTTTGGGTGGTGGATGCTCCTGGAAACGCTCTTAGGCACCCCCTCTCCTGGGCTCCTGCTTATATCTGTAATGGGTCAGCCACGTGGCCACCCACTACACTCCCCCACACACCCCTGGGACAGCCTATGAACGCCTCCCATTCTGGCCATGCAATTTCTGACTGAAAAAACAAAAATGGACCATAACACGGCAGGGCATTAGCGCAGAACCGAGCCGGTGGCATCATCAGAACCGGCTGGACCTACACTACGCCCTCATGCCCGACACCCCTATCCTAGGTGTTCCCTAAGTCCAGTTCTCGATTTCTCAGTCCCCATGCGCCCTAGAAACCCTGGAGTAGCAGCGGGCTGTGCAGAAAGATTCACATTTTAAAATGTGAAATCGGGGTATACCACGTTTCCACGATTCTCTTATAAATCTTTATGAAAGTTTGGAGCCGCTGTGGCTGGGTCGGTTTCATTCAAGTCTTTAAAGCTTGAGGTTTGAGGCAGTATATGTCTTGGGGCTAATTAATGGAGATGAGGCTTCTTTTGAGGTGTCCATTTCTCCTGCTGTGCTAACTTCCTATGGAAGAGCATTTACTATGGTTCTTGGCTGTGCTGATTAACGTGTAAATTGAGCTTTCCTGGGGGCTGGGGGCCATCTGGGAGATCTGACTAGTTGTGAAGTTGGAGAGATGACTGTCATATGAGTGAATTTTCCTCACAGGTGCCAAGGCAGGACACAGGACAGGTGCAGAGACAGCAGACACGATAACAGGAGACAGACAGGCAGATGGTCAGGAGCTCAGATAACTACAGACACTGGACCAGATCTAGGGGTTAAGTCCAGAGACCACTTGGGAGGAGCTCAATGGAAAGGACTCAGCATGAGGGCTGCAATGGACTGACCCAGAGCAAAGGCAGGAACTTCCTCTTATAGTCAGGGGTCATAGGTCAAGAGGAAGGTGAACAGGACAGAAAACCAATAAAAGGCAGGAAGCTGCCGCACGCGTGCCCTAGAAGGCACAGTGCGCACACAGGATCCCAGGAAGCAACAGGACAGGCAAGTACCAGGAAGGCAAGACACGCTGGCGGTCCATAGCAGGGGACCGCGGCATGATCCATGACAGTTACCCCCCCCCCAAATCCCCCTCCTCCCCCTCCAAATCACAAAAAATAGCATCCCACGTAGGTCAGGGGCCCGCAACTTCTACGGGGGCAACCCCAAAACCAAGTACAGGCTGTAAATAGCCAGTATAGGGAACACCTAGATAAGGAGGTGCATGGGAGGAAACAAACGGGGCACCAGGCAAGAAAGGGAGGGGACTCAGGGTGGGTAAGCACCAAAATGGGTACGGATGCTCTGGGCTGGACCATGAGCTAGGCAGCGGACGCTCTGGGCAGGACCATGAGCTCGGCAACGGATGCTCTGGGCTGCACCATGAGCTAGGCAACGGACGCTCTGAGCTGGACCATGAGCTAGGCAACAGACGCTCTGGGCTGGACCAAGAGCTAGGCAACTGATGCTATGGGCTGGACCAAGAGCTAGGCAACGGACGCTCTGGGTTGGACCATGAGCTGGGATACTGACACTCTGGGTGAGCCATGAGCCAGCAGACAGGGATACTGACACTCTGGGGCGAACCATGAGCCAGCGGACAGGGACACTGACACTCTGGGCGTACCATGAGCCAGCGGACAGGGATACTGACACTCTGGGCGAACCATGAGCCGGCGGACAGGGGTACTGACACTCTGGGCGAACCATGAGCCAGCGGACAGGAATACTGACACTCTGGGCGAACCATGAGCCGGCGGACAGGGTTACTGACACTCTGGGCGAACCATGAGCCAGGGGACAGGAATACTGACACTCTGGGCGAACCATGAGCCAGCGGACAGGGATACAGACACTCTGGGCGACCCATGAGCCAGCGGACAGGGATACTGACACTCGGGGCGAACCAGGAGCCAGCGGACAGGGATACTGACACCCTGTGCAAACCATGAGCCAGCGGACAGGGATACTGACACTCTGGGCGATCCATGAGCCAGCGGACAGGGATACTGACACTGTGGGCGAACCATGAGCTAGCGGACAGGGATACTGACACTCTGGGCGAACCATGAGCCAGCGGACAGGGATACTGACATTCTGGGGGAACCATGAGCCAGCGGGACAGACAGACACTCTGACAAGACAGCAGCAGAAAAACGTAGACAAGGTCACCACGGCGGGATCCATGGTCAGTCCATTCTGTAACGGTGCGGCGATAACAAACATACGTTGAAGCGAGGCGCTGCTGACATCCAGGTGTGGATCCTCTGTGATCACCGCAGGCAAGATGGTATATGGAGACCACGCCAGGGAGCGGAGTCTAAGGGGCCCCTGGTCTTCACCAGAGCCTGCCGCAAAGCGGGACGGACTTAGCTGTGGGGACCCCAGGGTCGCTACCCCTGACGTGGCTACTTGCGGTGACAGCCGAGGTGCAGGACAGGAACACAGGCGGTGGTAGACAGGAACATAGGAAAACATATGCAGAGCAGGTTTAAACGTACACGTCCACAGGAACACAGCAGGATACAACATCAGGATAAAGCAGGTACTGGACAAATGACACGGCAGGATACAGCGGGTTAAGGAACAGGTGCACAGGACAGGAAAACAATAAAAGGCAGGAACCTGACGTGCCCATGCCCTAGGAGGCACAGTGCGCACACAGGACCCCAGGAAGCAACAGGACAGGCAAGTACCAGGAAGGCACGAAACGCTGGTGGTCCATGGCAGGGGACCGCGGCGTGATCTATGACAGAGGTGCCAGTGTAAAGTATTATCAGATGCTGTCCTGACATGACTGGGGACATCGATGATGACACATCCCCTACAGTAGGCACACCACTTTTCCATGATCAAAAATGGATTGTGAAGGATGTGACATCACCTCCCCCCTTTTTTGGATGCTAGATAGACTATCCAGTGTGCAGGAAATCTTGGTGATGCCACATTGCACACAGCAATCAATTACAATGATGGGATAGTTGTGTACTTGCTGTAGGGGGTGTACAGCATATATATAGAAATATATAAACCAAATTATACATATTTGTACATGTATTACATGTATTACATATATTATGAGGGGAAAGAATGTTTTTTTTTTAACATGTCATGCTAGGAGGATTAGGGGGTGGGTGCAGGGAAGACTTAGCGTGTAACTGCAATGGATTCTGGGACTTGTAGGAAAGAGCTGCTGAAAAACTACTGCCCTTCCCACAAGCAGGAAGTTTCACTGATCTTATGATAGATTAATATGGAAGGAAAAGAGAAGAAAAGAAACACATGAAGGTAGTGAAATATCTTTACTTGTCCATATAAATGCTGTTTATAGTGTTCTATAAAATAATTTAAAGGGGTGTTATCGTTTCATTAAATGGTCTTCAGAAAAAGGGGACAGTGAAAACAAGCAACTTTGCAATTGGATGTCATTAGCAAAGCTGCCTTGTTCTCACAGTGTCCCTTATCTTGTGTTTTTATTTACACTGATATCCAGTGTGGGTCGAATCCCTCCTGATCCTCTCCTCCTTGCAATTCATAGCTGAGAGCTCATTTATATTCTGTACAGCCCCTGGGTCGATTCAGGGAGCTGTGTGTCTGACTCAGAGTTAGGGGCCGTAGCATTTTCTGTTTCCAAACCTAGCAGAAACAGACAGCAGCAGATTATACGATGAGAAAACATGACAGTTTTGACCCGGTGCCTATCTATACTGAATACACGCAGATCTGTGCCGTTCTTAGTAAGCTGTAATACATCTGCAGCTGGGAGAGATCAGTGCTCAGATTAGTTTTGAATGCAGCCTGTGGTATGTATACAGCTCTTAATAAAATAAGACTGATAGGGAGAGGACACAGTGATATGTGGACCAGAGGGGAGGGGGGGAGTCTCAGGCCAGCAGTGAAGGGGGGATGATGTCTTCCAGCTGGGAGGGGAAGAAACGCCCCTGCATTCACAGAGCTGGGAAGCTAAGAGAAGTGTGACTCAGCCGAAGTAAGGAAGCGATACATCCCCTTTAACTCCTGGATATCCCCTTTAATGCCTCTACTAGATAACCCATCATCTGAAATTAACCAGTCCTGTGATTAGCCGATTTCTGTAAGTTGGCTGCTGAAACCATATGCAAATATATGGCAATGGTGGAAGGGTATTTGTTCATCCATTTGATGAAGCAGAAAGCGTGACTCAATGTAGAAGGTTACCCTTTGTTAATCATGGAGGTCAAATTCAAATACTGCCATGGAATTTCATGTCTTTTATGCTAATGCGACTCTTTAAACAGAGGTACCGTGACCACCTTTATGCCTCTAAGCCCCTGAGGGTTTGCTGAAATATTGTTTTAGACACATCTGGTGGCCCCCTGGTTCATTTTAGTGGTGAGCTGCTCTACTGTAGAGTCTGTCCGACCTCACGCAGCTTCATAGCCAATCTTCATATCTCACATCAACAGCACATGGTGCTCAGCAGTTTTCACATTGTTTATTTGCAATGGTGCCATGTGTCCACTCATGATACACTTTCACCACAGGAACACGCAAACAGTTCAAAAACTGCACAGTTTCAGGAATACTGCCACCCTTGGCCCAAAAGTCAGTAATCATTTCATTCTGCAACTCTTACAGTATCTATGTGTATATATCCATATATTTATTGAACCTCTGGGACGCTCTTTAAATATATCCATATGTGTTTTGAGGACATAGAGTTGCAATCCACATGGTCTATGGTAAATTTCAGCCTGTATTATTCTCCTTATTAAAATGCACACCATGTTGGGGAATATAGCAGAGCTTGGTACACCACTTGGATTATATGCCCAAATTAAAGTAGTTGTTTCATGACAGATTATTAATTTGTTTGCCACCGCAGGGTCAGTGGAAAAACTGCTGCTTGTTAGATGTTCTCTGCTCTGGTTCATAAAGCTGTCAAACCCTCTATGCTTTCTACATGTGTTAGGATGGCAAATGGAAATGGATTGGCAAGATAAGACACCACCTTTCATAATGTCTCAATTTTGCCCTTGCTCCATTGTACATTTTAGCTGTATATTCATTTGGCTTTTTTGTCATTTATTTGTCAGGTTATCATACAGTGGGGAAAAAAGTAGGTCAGTCACCAATTGTGCAAGTTCTCCCACTTAAAAAGATGAGAGAGGTCTGTAATTGACATCATAGGTAGACCTCAACTATGAGAGACAAGATGAGAAAGCAAATCCCGAAAATCACATTGTCTGATTTGGAAAGAATTTATTTGCAAATTATGGTGGAAAATAAATATTTGGTCACCTTCAAACAAGCAAGATTTCTGGCTCTCACAGACCTGTAACTTCTTCTTTAAATGGCTCCTCTGTCCTCCACTCATTACCTGTAGTAATGGCACCTGTTTGAACTTGTTATCAGTATAAAAGACACCTGTCCACAACCTCAAACAGTCACACTCCAAACTCCACTATGGTGAAGACCAAAGAGCTGTCGAGAGACACCAGAAACAAAATTGTAGCCCTGCACCAGGCTGGAAATACTGAATCTACAATAGGCAAGCAGCTTGGTGTGAAGAAATCAACTGTGGGAGCAATAATTAAAAAATGGAAGACCTACAAGACCACTGATAATCTCCCTCCATCTGGAGCTCCACACAAGATCTCACTCCATGGGGTCAAAATGATCACAAGAATGGTGAGCAAAAATCCCAGAACCATACGGAGGGACCTAGTGAATGACCTGCAGAGAGCTGGGACCAATGTAACAAAGGCACTACGACGCCAGGGACTCAGATCCTGCAGTGCCAGACTTGTCCCCCTGCTTAAGCCAGTACATGTCCGAGCCTGTCTGAAGTTTGCTAGAGAGCATTTGGATGATCCAGAAAAGTATTGGGAGAAGAATGTCATATGGTCTGATGAAACCAAAGTAGAACTGTTTGGTAGAAACACAACTCATTGGAGAAGAGAGAATACTGAGTTGCATCCAAAGAACACTATACCTACTGAGAAGCATAGGGGTGGCAACATCATGCTTTGTGGCTGTTTCTCTGCAAAGGGACCAGGACGACTGATCCGTGTACATGAAAGGATGAATGGGGCCATGTATTGTGAAATTTTGAGTGTAATACTCATTCCATCAGCAAGGGCATTGAAGATGAAACATGGCTGGGTCTTTCAGCATGACAATGATCCGAATCAATCCACCAGGGCAACGAAGGAGTGGCTTCGTGAGAAGCATTTCAAGGTCCTGGAGTGGCCTAGCCAGACTCCAGATTTCAACCCCATGGGGAACCTTTGGAAGGAGTTGAAAGTCCGTGTTGCCCAGCGACAGCCCCAAAACATCACTGGTCTAGAGGAGATCTGCATGAAGGAATGGGCCAACATACCAGCAACAGTGCACAATTGGTGGCTGACTAAATACTTTTTTTCCCCACCATATGTCTCTGATGATAATATTTCTACCCCTAGTTTCTAACAGTACAGTCTTGTCATAAGGTTATTAAGAAAGATTTTTTGTATTTTGCAGTAATAAAAAAATGAAAACAACCTAAGACCTCATGCACATAGCAGAGGCTAGTACACAGAGGTGGAACACAAAGTTTATGTACTATGGAGTCATAGACAATCTGTGATGCTCCAAATGGTACTATATTATTCAGTACCTCCATAGTCCAGTATCTAATAGAACATACAACTGTTTATCTTCCACCAAATTCTGTATGAATCTTTCCTATGAAATTTAAGGCATACACATGTATAGGAGGGCCCCAAAGACTTCGATTCATACTGTTTTAAGCTCCTTACAACTTGGAGGATATATTAACCTATAATAAGGTTGGGTGCATGAAGACTTACAGGTTGCATTAATGGACATTTTAGAGCCATATTGTGATAGCTTTTCACAGTTTCCATTTGTAACTGATTCCATAAGAAGTATCTATACCTTGTATCATAATGTTCCATATTAGTACTCACCTGTTTTTCCTGGTGTGAAATTATACATGGTTCCATCTACTTATACTTTATCATAATCCTAAAAAAATCTGATTTCATTCAGCCCATTATAATTACTGATCTTTTTTTTGCTAAAGTAAATCGAGAAATCTGTGGCGAAATCTACCTTAGATGAACTTACTCATCATCATTTTTCTTGTTTCACAGATTGTCTACAGCAGAGCCCATCATTATATCCAAGTGATCCAGATGATAGTATAATGGACCTTGGAAATAATTTGGAATTAAAATGTACACAAGGTTGTTCTAAATATAGCAAAATACGCCTGGGATCAAATAGGGTCTAGAGCTTAGGGTGATTTAGGAACATGGGCAGACTGGGTGGGCTAGGCTGTTTGTCTTTGGCAACCGGTAGGACCATTCCACATTTTCCACATAGTGTCCTGCTCAATCAGATTGACATCTATCACAGGCATGGTGAATCGTACTTATTTAAATATTACAGCTTGGCTTATTAGCTGTCTCTTCATGGGTTGCGTGTTGTTAGGAATCACTGTGAGAGTCCATGCAGGAAGTGTTTTTCCTTATTGTACATTAAACCCAAAAGAATAAACACAAGTTTGTGTGGAGATGAGAAAAGCTGTGTTTTTTCTGCTGTTAAGCCAATAAATCTAATTCTTAAACTGCTGTCCATTGCCAAAACATCAATGTTTTAATCCATTTGTATATAGTTTATTTCTCTGAGAGCAAAACAAATGAATGACTGTGGGGTTAATGAGTTATATGGAATTTGGAAGAAGCTTCTCATGCAATTGTAGGATCATGTTAGTGAGGTTTGTTGCTTTGGTAAAGTCCTGAGCTATAGCATAGCTATACCTGGTACTACGGTAACAGATCCATATTTCTGGGGTGACTATAGGCCCCTAATGCTATACTGCACATGAGAACACTAGCACTCTATGTAAGTGGTGTAGTGGTATGAGGACATATCATGCTATTTTCACAGTTACATGATCACGTTATACAGCATTGTCCTATGGATATTTGAGTTTTTTATCTTATAGCATGAATCAGCAAACAACCCTTGTTTTTACTTCTATTACCTGCCAAATAGGGTACATAGAAGTAAGTTAAGGATTTCTTAAGGATTTCAAACATTGCTGATACTTTTAGGCTTTAATTATTGATTATCAGATGGAGGGTAGAACGAGCAACAATTGTCCAGTCACAAATACCTAATGCATCAGGAGTACCAAAACATGCCTTTTTGACTGTTTCTATCAACCCCATTTACTGTAAATTATAATTTACAAACAGTAAAATTTATAAAAATAAAGAGGTTGGTGTTGGAAAACCCCTTTACTGGCACTGCGGATGCTATATTGGAGCAGAGTGGTTGTGGGTTACTAGCACTTTGATTATAACCACTGTGATTGAAGGCATTATAGCCTTCTTTACCACAAAGTATAAGTAGATAAAGGTGCAAGCTCACCACTTCGGACCACACTTGTTTTCAGTGCAAACTCCAGCTCCGCCCGTCACTTCTCTCCGCACAGTATCCTGGCCTCCAGCCTCGGCCTAACAGCATTCGATTCCAACAAAGGTAATGGATCCAGCGGTAAGTGCAAATAAAACCAAAGTTTATTCGGTCATGGTACAGGAGAGTACAGACAGGGTACAGACAACCAACGTGTTTCGGACGCAGACAAACGCCCTTGTTCACAGTGAAGGGCGTTTGTCTGCGCCCGAAACGTGTCGGTTGTCTGTACCCTCCTGTACCTTTGTTGAAATCAAATTCTTTACCACAAAAACTGTAAATCTGTGGAATAGCCCCCTCAGGAGCTGATCACATTAACAACAGTTGAGGGCTTCAAGAAAGGCTTAGATAGTTACTTGCAAGAAAATAATATTAAGACTTATGTAGATGTATTAAATTCTTGTTAGAACGGTGATCTACTTTGATCGTTATTTGGCATGAGGAGTAAAATATTCCTTTTGAGGCATATTGGTTCATGTCTTATGTGATCCATATTCTGGGTCATTCCAAAGTTGAAAAATTACCCTTATACCCTTTGTTGAAGATGATGGACATATAGCAGGTGAAATAAGTATTAAAAACGTCACCAATTGTAAATGTATTTCTAAAGGTGCTATTGACATGAAATTCTCACTAGATGTCGGTGACAACCCATGAAATCCACACAGACAAATAAATCAAAACATAGATATCCATAAATTACAATATGTGTAATACTGAAAAGTGACACAGGGAAAAAGTATTGAACACATGAAGAAAGACAGGTACAAAAAAACATGGAAATTAATGGCACTAGCTGAAAGCTTTCAGTAATTAAAAAGCAATTCTGCCACTTGGTGAAAAATAATATCAGTTGGTTCAACTGAAGGGCTATAAAAAGGTGTCTCATTACCCAGGTGACACACAAGAAACATCTCATGATGGGTAAAACAATTGAGCCGTCTCAAGACCTTCACAACATTATTGTTGCAAAACATACTGATGGCATTGGTTACAGAAGAATTTCTAAACTACTACTGAAGGTTCCAGTGAGCACTGTTGGAGCTATTATCCGTGAGTGGAAAGAACACAATTTCACTATAAACTGTCCATGTCCAGGTGCTCCCCACAAGATTTCAAACAAATGAGTGAAAAGAATTATCAGAAGAGTTATCCAAGAGCCAAGGAACATCTGTGAAGAGCTACAGAAAGACTTGAAATCAGCAGGTATAACTGTTTCAAAGAAAGCATTAAGTAATGCAGTAAATGAAGTGGTCAGACATGTTGAATTGCAATGCCTGAGCATTTTTTTATTTGGATATAATTCACTTCCAAAAGTTTCTGTCATAGGCTCTCTCTTCCCTGCCTGTTAAAAACATACAAGCTGAGTTGAGCCAAGTGTATGGTGGAATCAGTAGTAAAAGCTGCTTGGCCAATAGCTATTGAAGGTGTATGGGCACTTTAAGGCTTTGTAAGTAGCCTCCTGTTACTCCCTGGTCTCTGGGATAGAGGAAGCATTCCATCTTTTTCTGGAGACTATTATGTTGCCAGTACATAATAGATTTATGTTGAATAAGCCTACCGATATCGATGGGACCAGCTAATCATCTGATGTGTATGGGAGCCTATTGACTCGTGACAGCCGATTTTGGGTGAGAAAAGGATTTAGTAGTTCGATTTCAACAATCATTTTGTTCTGAAAAGAGATAAGGGCGGTCGCAGAAGTCGAAAAGGTCCAGGACCTGTGAAGCCTGGGCCTTTTTCGATCAAGCCTTAGATTCGCCGGATTTGTCGTCAACGGGTCAGTAGAGGAAAGAGTCTAAAGTGTTTAAGCACCACGAGCATGAACAGGCACATGCATGTAAAGTATGAATTGCTGTGGAAGAGTCACTTGAAGAAAAAATACCACACAGGTCCTGGGTTTCCAACCACAGTGACATCTTCTGCTTCCTCCTACTCAGTTAATAGATGACTGATGGCAGCCCGGGCTACCACTGCACCCACTAATTACGGCTCTGCCAGCTGAACATCCATGCTCCCCGTTGGAATGTTTTTGCTGCCACCACATATATGACATGTTCTTTGGCCCTGGTGCCAAAAGTGATAGGGGATCCTGCCAGTTACCATGTGCCATTTCCAATACTGGTGTCTTCTTATGTGTCAAAGGGGCCCCATAGCAGCTGCTAGTGCTGCACCTCCTATAGCTACGCTGTCCTCATCTTTTCAGTTAGCCATTGAAAGGAATGAATTATTTTAGCCTGTGAATTTTTTTCTGTGACTCTTGGAGCCAAATTTTGTTCCATGTATCCATTTTACTGTTATGGATGCTTATTGTAGCTTCTCCTCACCTGTATAGGTATAAAAATTAACCAGAACATCTTCTCCCATTGACTTTAATGGGGTTCAAAAGTCGAATTCGAGTTCAACTAGAACTTTGAGACTAACTTCTTAAAATTCGAGGTTCCACTCGAACTCAAACTTTTTAGTGTTCACTCATCACTACAAATTAATAGTAATAATAATAATAATAATAATAGCTATAAATTAATAATGATAATAATATTGATAATAATACAAAAACAAAATATAGCTATGGCTAAATTATAGTAATAATAACTATAATTATTAACTATAATAACTATAATTATTATTTCTTCCAAAAAGGAGTACTTTAGTTAAGCATTGTCCTATAGTAAAAATGTATAGTTTTCTGAGGTTTCTGAATGTTCATACGTGTACCTCAAGGTTCATGGAATACAGGGAATGATCTATGGATATTTGATGTGATTGTTCAATAGTTAAATTCAGTTTTGTAATATAATTTTAATTGGTTTATGTGACTTGAAATGTAATAAAGCAGTGTGTGTCTTTTAAAATATCTATCCCATTATATTTAATAGCACTAAGTATGCATTCTACAGTAAGGGTTTTCATATCTAAACCCATTTATAACAGCTGGCATACAAAAGGATTATTTGAAGCTCTAAGTTATTCAGTCAATAGGTCTCTGTGCAGACATTACGTGAGTGTTATTTTTCTGCTGTCAACAAGTAACATGTGCAGGATATAGGTATTAGGTAAAAGAGTTTGTCATTCATATTTATATCTGAAATGACGCTTCCCTTACTATTGGAATGTCAGATTTCCAGACCAATCCAGACCATCCAAGTATTTGTGTACAGAAGATTTATTAACTGAAAGCCATTTAGAATTTATTAGTTCAGGCATCTAGCACAGGAATCTACTGCTTGTAGAAAACATAGAGGAGCTTACAGTGAGTTGCAGAAGTACTCATACCCCTTGAATTGTTCTTTATTTTTAAACATTACAGTAACAAACTTAAATGTGTATTTTATATGATAGAGCAACACAAAGTAGCAAGTATTTGTGAAGTGTAAAGAAAAAAGAAGTGTGCTTTTCCAAAATTTTTTTCCCAAAATTTAAAAAAATGAAAGTGTTTGGCCCTGGGCCCACAGTTTAAGGAAATAATCATTTGATCCCTTGCTGATTATGTAAGTTTGTCCCCACTGACCAAAAAAAATTTAACAGTCCCTTTTATTTTAAGGGAAAGGTTTTAATTTTTAACATTTAGAGAAGGGAAAAATCCAAAAAAAAAATTCAGGAAAATCAATTTTTGGTATAAATTAAATACAATTTTTTTTTTGGGATTTTATTGAGAAAAAAAGTATTTCCCATCCCCTACCAAAACCCTTAAAAAAGTTCTGGGGTCATACAGGAAAACCTTTTTTTGCTTTAATTGAAAATCACTACCTGCCTTTAAAAAACGGCTGTCTTAAATTTTCACCTTTTTTTTATAAGAAAACCCCGTCCCCCAAAACCAAAAAACAATCCCAAACCCAACCTCTAAAAACATGACAAGAGGGTATTCTAAGGATTTCAGGGGCAAGATCAAACTTGTAAAAAAAGCTGGAATGGGTTAAAAACCATAAAGTAAATGCTGGGAAGAAGGAGAAACTACAATAGTTTAAAAAATGGGAGGGAGATAAAAAAATGACTGGGTTTTTTCTGGGCCCCCATGCAAAAAAAACACCCCCGTGTGGTATCCCTTAATCCCCCAGGAAAGGGGCAAAAAGATCAGCCCAAAAAAACACGGGGGGGGCTTTGCCCAAAAGATCCAAGGCAGTTTGGGAAACCCCAGTCCCAAAAAAAACTTTTTGGGGAACACATTACGCCTTTTAAAATCCTGTCAGTGGGCCCCCAAAAAGGGTTTCCCTTGCTCAAAGAATGGCGTATTGGTTTCCCGGGGCCCCTCTGAAGTTTGCCAATGAACAAACCTTTGGGGATTCTGGTTTAGTTTATTTTTAGAAAAATGGGCTTGGTTTGGTTCAAAAAAAACTCTTTGGCATTAACCAAATTTTGCCCCTTTTGGGTTGGGAAAAGATAAACTGCCCCAAAGGGCCCCAAAAGAACACGGGCCCTCTGTTGAAATCATGGGGGGGAAAAAAATTATGTTTTTTGGGAAATTTTTTCCCCCTTTCTAAGGGCATAGGAGGGACTTCAACCACATCAATGGGGGAATGGATGGGGGCCCTGTACCCTAAAAAACTGATTTTACAACCCCCCTTCCCTCTGCCAAAACAATTTAAAAATTGGGGTTTTGGCTGATCTCCCGCGGAAAGGGCAATGGACCCCAAAACAAAACAGCCAAAAGGCAAACAAAGGGAAAACTCAAAAAGAAACAAAATTTAAAAAACATGGAGTTGGGGCCTTTGCCCGTCTCCAGTCTCTTTTGGAGCGAGTTTAAACTTTTGGGGTTTTCCCAAGCGAACCCGCTTTAAAATCTTAAAAGATTTTGGAAATTTCTTTTTTTCTTGGGATGTAACAAAATTTTATAAATTTACATCTAGCCAGAGAATGGTCAACAAATAATGCAAACCTTTCCCCACATACAAAAGTTTTGATATAACACCATATCATGGCACAGAAAGGTATTGTAACTCTTTTCACTGCTTTTCAATAACTTTTGTTGTGGTTCAAGAAAAAGAAAAGCAAAGAAAAACTGATATTAAAAATCAAGCTAAACTTTGCTGCTTCTGTAACCCTTTAATTTTTAATTCCTTTTTCAAATCAAGGGTCACTGCTTGCTGTTAGTGGAAAGTTTAGTGGAAAAACTTAAAGGGGATTTTCCCCACAAAGGCTGTTTCCGTGTTCACAAGGGACTTTTTCCCCTTACTCTTCTTCCTTTCCCGGCTGTTGGGGGGTTTCTATAAAAAGTGATTAGCACATTTAACTTCAAGCTTTAGCCCTTAAGTGGGTTGTTTAAATTGGGCACTAAACACAAGTAAAAACAAAAGGGAAAATTTGCTGTGAGGACTGAATTTCTAATGAAGCAATTCCCTTTTTAGAGATAAATTTGTTTTTTCTGGACCAGGTCATGTTCTTTTTGGGGCAGGTTTTCCATAGAAAACCGTGTGCACTCAAGACACTTAAAATATTTTTTTAAACTTATGACTAAAGTAAAATCTTAACAAATTTTGGGGTGCTTTTTTTCCCGGATTCCTTTTAAAAAAGAAACAAATTTTTAAACTAGAATTGCAGATTGTTGGGAAAAAAAATTTAATTTTTTTTAAATTTTTACAGATAACGTTAAAAAAATTTGGAGAACCGTGGAGGGCAAAATACTAAATACACCCCGGGGTAAAAATTTTCCCTTTAAAGGGGGGGTGGTTTTTCCCAAAAGGGGTCCCTTTTTTAAAAGGTGTTTATTAAGTTTAAAGCACCCTTTGGGGAATGCCAACCTATAATGGGACCTAAGAAAAAATTTTTTTAAAGAAAATGAGGGCCCCAAAAATCCAGAAAGGGGCTCCTCCTATTCTCAACTTTTTGGTTGAGGGTAAAAAAAGTGCAAATAAGGGCCCTTTTATCTAGCAAATTTTTTTCTAAATGTCTGTAGGAAAAGTAGTCATCATCTATACACTCCCTATACCCTTTTAATCGGAATAGTGAATTCTTTAATTTCCCCCGTGATTTTGCAATTTGGTTTAATTGGGCACATGCTAACATTTTCCTCCATCCTATGGGTCCCAACGGAAGGATATCCTGATGTCAATCAATCACTACCGGAAAACCCCCGGGAAAAAAAAGTTATCAAAAATGAAATTATACATTTCTTTATCTAGTTTAGTCTTTCAGTATCACAACTTTTTGTGTTGCCTGTTCAAAACCACAACAAAAGCCAGTAGTGTTGGCGATTCTTTGGGCTACGGATGGGAGCGATAGTCGATATCGGCCGCTATCGATAAGGTTTTTCGTAGGGCACGATTATGAGGTTACCTTTAAAAGGGTCTAGGGGGAGAGCAAACAACCTTTCATTATTGCACCCAAAAAAAGGCGGGAGAAGCTAAAATTAACATCCACAACATCAAATGGATACTGCTAATCTTAGCAACACATTTAGGTTATAAAGTCACAGAAAAAAAGTCACAGCCCTTCACTATCCCTGTCTTGTACCACAGCATGACCCTTAAATGCATCCCCCCAAAAATTAAAAAAGTCCCAAAGGGGCAGTATATTTGAACCATCATGTTACTTAAATGGACATTAAAATACCCCTGTCCTGGAACGCAGCTTTAGCCCCAAAACCTGCAGCCCCCCAGTTTTAAAAAAAGTCCCCGAAAAAAGGAGTCTTTAAACCACCATTTATTTGAACTGGACACTAACTATATCTGTCCTGAAAACCGCAGAATGCCCATTAAACCTGTCTGCCCAGAGTTTAAAAATGCCAGAAAAAGGAGTCTTTCAACCCCCCCATTTTGTTGAACTGGACAATACTGTCCCTGTCCTGGGCCCAAAAGTATGACCTTTAAACCCCTGTCTGCCCCCAGATTAAAAAGTGCCGGAAAAATTTTTTCAACCACCATTTTATTTGAACTGGGAATTGACTAGAACTGCCTGGACCGCAGCATGACCCAAAACCACATACCCACATGACGATGATGATGATAAAATTTGTGGCCTACTGGGAGGCGAGGAGGTAAGACTGCTGGGTGAGGTTGCATTAAACCCCTGAAGGACAGATTGGCGACATTTCGTTACTTAATTCCAGGGCCCCGACCCAGCGTGACAGGCCTGACGGGCCTGCAACTGCCGATCCCTGGCTGCTGTTGTCGCCACACTGGAAGGGCACCTTCTCCGCCTCTCCTCCATGTTCTACCCCCCTCTTTTGCTCGCTTTTTCCACCCCATTTGCTCCCTTTCAGAAAATAAAAATTTTGGGAAAGGGATGGAATAGTTTTGGAAAGTCCTTATTAAAAGACGGCAAAACACAGCTATTTTCAAAACCCTCTAATCAAAACAAAAATTTCTGGATTCAAATTTTAAATGCAAGGTGTTATCAAAAATCTGGACTGGGCAAAAAGTCCAAAAAAAAAACGTATCTGTTATGTTTTGGTAAATAAAGGTATTTTTTGCACCTTTCAATTCACCTGGGTGAATATAGAATTGCTGTTTAAGATTTACGTAGATGCTGCGTCATTGAACAATGCGGGGGCGCAAAAATCAAAAAACATAACGTTTTTTTGGTATAATAAACGGGTTTTTTTTTCACCTTTTTAATTTCCCCGTGGTGAATATAGAATTGCTGTTTTAAGATTTTCGAGATGCCGTAATGAACAATGCTGAGGCGCAAAAAATCAAAAAAACGTAACTGTTAAGTTTTTTGGGATAAAAAAAAATTTTTTTGCCCTTTCATTTCCCCTTTGTGAATATAGAATTTCTGTTTTTAAGATTTACGTGAGCTTTCGTAATGAAAAATGCTGGGGGTTTCAAAAGTCAAAAAAAAACTAACTGTTTGTTTTGATATAAAAACGGTATTTTTTGCACCTTTCAATTCACCTGTGGTGAATATAGAATTGCTTTTTAAATTTACGTAGATCTGCGTCAAGAACAAGGCTGGGGTGCAAAAAAGTCAAAAAACACGTAACTGTTATGTTTTGGGTATAATAAACGGTATTTTTGCCCCTTTAAATTCATGGGGTAAATATAAAATTGCTTTTTTAAGTTTTACTGGATGCTGCTCAATGCAATCGGGGTGCGAAAAAGTAAAAAAAACACGTAACTGTGATGTTTTCGTACGATACAGGGTTTTTTTGGCAACAAACAACCTGTGTGACTACAAATTGCTGTATTGTAATTTAAAATGAAAGGTGGAATATCAACAGTCACAGGTGAAATGGGTAAAATTGAAAATGAACACCTATCTGAAATTAACGATAATAAAAGTGGTTTTTTTGCACTAACAAAGAACCTGCATTACTAGAAATGATGTACCATATAATTTCAGCTGCCCAATATCCAGGAAATATTTCAATAGCAAACTGTTAAAAATAAAGATATTCCATACAATTCTAACTAAGTTTTGGGTTTGAACTTTATCCATGTTCTTTATAGAAGACCCTTGTCTGTGTTCGCCCGCGGGCCCCCCCCCCCCCGCTCCCACCCCCGTGAATTTACAGCGGTAATCTTTTAAAATTTCTCTAGCAACTAAAAAAATCTTAAAATTTTAAATCTAACTAAATTGGGGGATCAAGTAATAGAAAGGGTTTTTTTTTGTGCAGAAATAGATAATTTGCTGAGCTTTTTCCCACAGGCAGGGGCCAGGCCCTACCCTAGAGACGCTGAAACACTGAGCTAAAAACAGGAAACTGTTCATTAAAACGAGGTCATGTTTTTTTTCCAGCCAATCCAACCTACACACCCCATATGACGTCCACACACTTTCCCCCCTGCTCTATTCTGTAATCTGATTTGTGGCCGCCCAAAATTTCAGGAAGCGCCGAAAAAAAAACGCGATCTTAATAGATGATGCTCAGATTTTTAACCTTAATTATAGCTGACGGGAAATTTCGATCACCATAAAAACCTTGCCGATTTCAACTTTGTCGATAAAAATCGCTCAACACTAAAAGCCAGTAATTATGAAAAGGCTGAAGTAAAGTTTTGTGTCATGATACCATGGTGCTTTATTTGTCAGGTTTAGCTTTGCTACATCTGTATGTCAGAAAAATGTATTAGGCTATGTGCACACGGCGTACTTTCAGCGCGCATTTTGCCGCGTATTTGCGCTCTAATACGGGCGAGATGCGCGCCGAAATTACGGTAATCCATAGTTCTCATAGAGAACTATGGATTACACCTCCTCTCCTCGCTCGTATTGTACGCGCAGGTAGATAAGTGACATGTCCCCCCTGCGCCTCGGGAGTACGTGCTGATCAGCGCAAGCTCCCAAAGCACACGATTTATTGCGGTGCAGTATATCGTGTGAGTATAGCCTTATAGAGAATTTAATAATTATACAGCATATCAGTGCAGCACTATAAACTAGCATACTGTTTAAGGGATTGTCTTACTACAGACAGTGATACAATATCACTAGGATATGCCATCAATGTGTAATAGGTCCCTGCACCTATCTTCAGTACAAGCCCCAAAACCTCTCTGTTTTGAATAGAAGTGGTTTGGACTCTCCCAATGAAATCAATAGGAGTTCCAAGTATATCATATTGCATGACTCAACCCCTTTAAGGACAAATGCAATGTCATGCTAAGGGGCTGCCTCTCATCTGCATTGGAGGCTCTGTTAGGAGCTTTCATTGAAGATGCAGTGAAAAATATTTTGTTTTGTGTAATTAAAGTGAATGGGCTCTTCTGCGAGCTGTTGGTGTCCATCATTAAATGGATCTGGCACCGCAGATATTTTTGATACGATGCAGATATGAACCAGGCCTAACAACGTGTAACACTGACCTTTAAACAAGTGTCACCCAATACATTCCAGCATTATAACTTCCATGTCCTTCTGCTTCCATGTTATGCGTGTGTGTATTCTCTGCATGTTATAATCTGTTTATACCATAAATATAACAAGAACCACATGTTATATATCTTTAACACTTTTACTATAGCTTTGACTTGTTTAATTTGTTTATATTTCCTCTTATAGAACCAAACAAAAGATACATATTACATATGTGAATTCATTCAATTAGTTAGATTTGATGTCCAGAAAAAAGAGATGATTCTGGTCATTTATCTTGTGGATTTGTAGAATGGCGACCATGAAAATCTCTTCTGCTTCCTTATATGGCTGAGAACTTGGCTACATCAATTATCACTGGTCAGGGCTGATCAAAATGAACATCTTTGTAATGCTTTGACTTTGCAGTCCTACGTTTTCACAAGATAAAGCTTATGCTGAAATCCTTCCACATCACATGTTCTTCCTTAGTAGGTGTATAAACATCAAACCTGATCCTCTCTTGGCATGTGGCCATAGTTGCATGTGAGTGGAAAGAAAGAGAATGTAATTGATCATTGGTTGTTTTGTTTATGGGTGAGAGATGGTTATTTTTAACTGTCTGGTTCTGTACGTCAGTAGCCTGAAATTAGTACCAAATTCCACAATCTAAGCCTCTGCAGCACATTCCTAAAGTAAAAAAGCTTACGGTGAGTTGACATATGGGAAACATCTCCATAAGATTGGTTTTTCTAGTTAAGTCTTGGAGATTTTGATTCCTTGCAAATACCTTTGGTTAACTACTGTAAAAGGTACATCAGTGTAACCTTCAAGCATCTCTACATGTTTTTAAATAATAAAGATTATGATGTAACTATTTTAATTATATTGAAATGTTGCCCTACAGTTAACTGCTATAAATGTATCTGAGCCACTCAAAAGTAAAGTGCTTGTATGGATACCATATACTGTGTATCCTTGTTGTTGAGATCAAACACCAGAATAGGAAAGAAATGTTAAGTGGCATAAATGCGAGTTGAAGTAAGGCTTCATACTACTCATTCATATTGAGTTTTGCAGGCTACGTTCAGTATATGTACTAAATGCATCGATAGGGCCCCAATAACCTGACAGAAGTCAAACAGTGTGTTGTCATCAGGGCTGGGACAACAGGTAGGCAGAAGCAAGTGACCATCTAGGGCACAAGTATGTAAGGAGGAAAGGGATGCAAGGGTTCAGAGTGGGCTCAGGAGCTAAGTCGGCTCAGCCAGCTCCATACAAAACAGGTGTCCATTGCAAGTTACAGTGTAGAGTCTGAGACTAGAGATTACTCCGATCCCAGATGTTTAACTACTTAGGTGTCATAGTCAATGCATCTGCGGCATCTAGGCAGTTTTGCATCTCCTGATCGGCTCCCTCACAACACAATCACGGGGTGCTAATCGGCAGCCATGGCAGCCCAAGCCCTGTCATTTTACTGTCTCCACTACACCCTGTCAGAGGCAGAGTGTAATAGGAGAGCTGCAATTGTATACTTTTCAGCAATACATTAGTACAAACAAAAAATACAATACAAACAAAAAAGAAAAACAATAAAATAAATGAAACCTTATTGGTATCTATTAATATATTTCCTTATTTATGCTGTATAGTGAATGCCCTAAAAAATTTCATACGTAGGTGTAAAAAAAAGTACAGTATGGCATGTGTTTTCTTTACAAGAGGGCTTTATGAACTATATATGCCAATGGATATTTTTATTCTGGGCTACATAGGAGCCTTCTGTCGAAGGAAAATGATCCCATGGTCTTGCATTGGATGGGCTACAGTCGAAAGTTTTGGGGTGAGTGGAAAATGGAGAAGACTGATGATTTTTTCTGAAGCTTGGGATCACATTTAATGAATTCAAATAACCTATTACCAACAAATAAGTGAAAAAATGGGCATAGGTTAGGAAAGTGATGAGAAATCTAACACATTTATAATCACATATACTAAATCAGGGGCAAAACATTGCAGTTTAAAGTCTGATCTTAGCTGTCTACAGTTTTCAGAAACATATGGAACCTTCTGCTTCAGATTTAGGTCAATGTCACATTTGACTGAAATATAAGCAATTCGATTAACCTTGATTAGTATTAGGGGTTTTAGGGATTAATTTACCATTCTGTAGGGCTCCTGTTATGCTGCTGCTCCAGGTGCAGTGTGACTTCCAGTCCATTGCCCCTTCCAGTTAATAGAAGTGAAGTTGGATTGGACGAGAGACTAGAAGTGGAGCTTCACTGAGAGCATTGCTGAAATGGGAGCAGTGCAGAATATTACATTAACCCCTAAGGCTATGTTCACACAGTGTATTTGCAGGGCGTAATTACGCCCCGCAATTACGCCGTGTGACCGGGGGCGGGGCGGGAGAGGGGGAATGAGCAGGGGGCCGACACTTCGCCGGCCCATAGACTTGAATTGCTAGCGGCGCGTATTTGCGGCTAGTAATTCACATGTCAATTATCTCCCCGCCCGGCGGCTTCGTCGGGCTGGGAGAGGAGACGTAATCCATAGTTCTCTATGAGAACTGTGAATTACCGTAATGAATGGGCCGTTTTCGGCCCGTAATAGGCGCACTCCGGCGCGTAATTACGGACCGAAATACGGCCCATTTTAAGCCGTGTGAACATGGCCGAAGAAAACCCTAAACCCAATTCAGCGCTACTGATAGGTTAGGCTTAGGTTAAGAGAAAAAAAAAAAAAAATCAGATTTAGGACCTGTTCGAGCAACTCTATTCAATAAATTACAGATTGCTTAAAATTAGTTGTAGCAATATTATCATATATTTAGAAATATCAATAATGAGATACTAGTTTGTGACAGAAGTTTTGGTTGGTGGAGACCTGTGTGCTCTCAAATGCTTTCTATGACGTACAGTAGTGTCATACTTAGCTAAAGAGGCATAGCCCTCAGCTAAGCAGTTCTGTTAGTTTCCGCAATCTGTAGCATTATCAGCCCATGGACCCACGCTATGACAGGTATGTGCTTTGGGAATATGTTTGATCAATATCTATAGCAAGCATACAGCCTAAGATACAAATGAGTAAAGAATGAGAGAGCCCAGAAAGGAAGAACATATTTCATCTCATTAAGTGGTCTGACAAATTTCTGAAAAAAAGAGTTTCCATTACAAAGGTGATTTTTAGATGCTCTGGTTTATTTATCATGTGTAAAAACTTTTTTCCTAGGCTTAAGTGCACGTCTTTCTTTGGGTAGTTTGGCTGAAACTAACACATCATTAAAAGAGGTTTTAACCCAGTTACCAAAACAGATATCTACTCATTAATAGACTGTTATAAACAGAATGCTTTTAAAAGACTGATAAATGATCTGCAAATTGTGTCCTATGTGTGTAACACTTTATAAAAATATATATAAGCTTTTGGCAAAAAGAAGGCCCAGAAAAGATAGCACTTACAATATATTTACTATAGAAACATTATCAGAAAGGAGCCACTTATTCCACTCTTTTACTATGTCAATCTAATTTATACATGTGTTTAATTTGTTTATAGTTGCAAAGCACCCTCTTCATTTAATCTATCATTGGCATTTGCTTAACTTGTACTGTGGGCTCTCAGAACTATCATTCATTCAGTTTGGCATTGGAAACATATAGATATTATCATAGGAAAGAATGGATTTAGAAAAATAACATATATTTTGACTATTTTAACATAGGAGATTTCAACTTTTTACAATCCCTTTTTGTTGGAGTTTAACACCACCTATCCCACTGCTAATACTCTTAGGGCCACATGTATGAAAACTTTCTAGGTCTAAAATTCACTTTGTTGCCAATAGTAACCAACCAAAGCGCCCCTCTCATTTTTCCAGAGCACTATATGAAATGAATAGGGCACTCTGATTGGTTGCCATGGACAACAAAGTGAGTTTTAGACCTAGAGAGTTTTCATACATGTGACCCTTAGTGATTAGTTATAATGTCCGGGAGAACCAAGCACCAATGGAGACATGTATGAATAAAGGCGCTTCACAGTGAAGTGTGGAGTCTCGTTTTCAGTGTATAATGCACCTGAATGGATGAAAGTGCTTTTTGTGCATTTATAAATGGAGTCTAAAGTTCGACACGCCTCACTAATGTGTTAGGCACATTATGAAACTTAGGTGCATTAGTAATGCGCCTAACATGTATAAAAGCTATAGATAGGCTGGAAATAAGAGAAAAGTCATTAGAATAGCATGTCAGTGAATAGAAACTATGGGACTGATCTTGCTTGATGGACCACAAATCCCAGCAAGACCTGTGGTGTGCTGGCTCTTGCAGTATGTAGAATTAAGGGAGCAACAAAAATAAATTTCAGATTTAATGTAGTAAAAATTAAAAATGGTAAAATCAAACAAAAACATCAATGGGTTATTTAACGCAAAATTAGTCTTAGATTCTATTAAATTTAAATGCATTTTATAGGAGATATTTTTATATTTTTGGGATATTATATATTTTATATTAATTTTATATGATAAATTTTTTTATCAAATTTATATAATTTAAAGGGGATTTATCGTTTGAGCTGCTCGTGCTGTTCTGCTAATTTTCTCAGATTGAGTTTGAAATCCAGGGGCGTGTTCTTCCTCTCAGCAGGCGTGTCTCCCCTCCCACGAGGCGTGTCTCTCCTCACTGAAGAACTGTGACATCATCATTTTGTATGAAGCAGGGGATGCAGAGGGTTGTCTGGATATAACAGCTCTGTAGCCTCCTGCATGCTTATGTCTGCAGTCTTGAAGCTCCACAAGCTGCAGCAAGCACCTATTATATCTATTATATCTCTTAGTTTACACACTGAAAGACAGTAGCTTTAACTTCTGTTCTAGTGATATTCAACCAAATTGTACTGACAACAGGCAGAGACCTTTACTCAACTACAAGGCCAAATGTCAGCTTCAAGTAAAGATCTCTGCTTGCTGTCAGTGATATGAGTGAAAACAGTGGGGGGAGAAGCAAATCAGCTTTCAGAGAAGAACCTGCTTAACCTGTAACTGACTTGGGCTGATGGTGTAGCGGTAGAGTGCTTGTTTTACAACGAAGGGGTTTGGAGTTCTAGTCCCCTCACAGGGTTTATTCCCTCCCCCCCCTAAATTCTACACATATGTAGAGAGACCTAAAATATATTTGTCAATCTCTATAATGATATATATACACATACACAGCTCCCCTATATCATGTCTCATCCCTGAGAGTATATGCATTGTATCACATATGTTGGAAGTGCTTGGTGTGACTGTGAGGATGGGACCCTATATAGGGGAGCTTTCTGTGTGTGTGTGTGTGTGTATATAGAATTATAGATGTCTACACATATATTTTCATATATTTCCATATATGTACAATTTATAAAAAAAAAAAAAAAACGATGGGGACTTGAACTCCCAACCTATTCACTGTACTATACAAGCAGTTCATACAGACACAGTGTTGAATCCTTATGTTATACAATACAGATGATGACGTCATAAGGAGGCGGGGCTTGCATTCGATCTGAGGAACAGAACGCCTTCTTTTCAAAGTTCAAACTGAACCTGTGAGGAGGTGAATCAACCTCTTGGCAAAAGCCCTTTAAACAGGCAGTAATTGCCCAGATCATCACCATAGAGCTGAGATGTACATAGAGCCAGCAGACTCTGGTTTCACTATCGATTTTAACAGCTCAGAGGGGAGTAAACACAGAGTGTGCAGGCAGCCAATCACAGCGCAGGGGGCGTGGCCATGACGTTTCCTGTCTAGGGGCATATCCCAACAGGCTGAATGAAATGTCAGCCAGCCAATCACAGTGCAGGGGGCGTGTCTAGGGCACAGGAATCGACCCGGGGGCGTTCTGACCCAGCAACAGCAGAAATAAAAGACAGATTTACAGCGAAGCTGATATCTGCTAAACCAAGTGACAGAGGTAATGCAACCCAATTACAAAAGTGCTTATTTTTACTGTCCCCATAATCTGAGACATGATCTTTGTAACGATAAAACCCCTTTAACTGTATATAGTTTGATAATTATCATAAATCACTTTTCATTATTGTACTGGTATAAGATAAGAAATAAGGGACATTTTTTTCCCTAACAGCAAATCTAGCTCCACTTTGACTCCTCATGCTCAGGCAGACCACATTGAAACAGGTCTGTCTGTTTGAGCAGTAAGGCGCCTAGTTTTGCCGAACCACATTCATATATGTGTCTAATATTACGAGTGTGGTGCAACACACTGCCAGAACGCCCCCTCATGTTAGGCACATTAAAAAGTGTTGAGTCTTATGAACAATGCACCTAACACATTCATTAGGCGCATTAGACATCGTAGATTGCTCACTTAGGCGCATTTTACACCAGAAAAGGTTGAAAAAATCCGATCATACCTGTCTCCCTAAGTGCTTAGTTTGGCATTACCACAGGGGAAATGAAGCATTACAACAGAGCTCTCCATGTAAATGTTAGTATATTTATGCATATCGGTATACCTTGGGTAGAACAATACATTACCTTTATATCCATGATGAGAACTTTGTCCCGGTTAATACCTTTTCATGACAGTGTGGGGGAGGAGGCGGTGTTACCGTTTTCTTGGATATAGAGCCCAACAGGCACAACTATTATGTGCATGTGATGCACTACAGGATTACTTATTTGCCTTTGCTCCAGTTGACTGACTCTGGTTTTACTCAGGTTTTCCATTTTTAAGAGGGTTTTCCAAGATTTCCAGAAAACCCTCTGCATCTGCTTTAAAACGAAAAAATTAACCTGTACTGACCTGTTCCACTGCTGCCATTCCAGCGCTGCTGGAGCTTCAGTATCCTCTGACAGTGGTTCACCTTGAATGATGAGGTGGGTGATTGTTAAATCAGTGTTAAATTCTGGTATTGTTTACAGATTAGCATGGGACACATATGCTGTTGGGTTCTCTCAGGCAAGAACCCAGCCTGCCTATGCGTTAAGACCGCACTAGTGGCAACCGCCTATTGCTCAACAGAGACATCCCATTCATTGCTTATGCCATGTGACCATGAGCCAATTACTGGTCTTGGCAATCATTTGCCATGTATGCAAGAAGTGACTGCTAAAGGTCAGTAACTGGCACACAATTACTTGAACAATGGAGGGGATGTCATTGCTTACCAAACTGTGGAGGATACCAATACCGTCTTAACTCATGGGCACGCTGGACACTTGCCCGAAGGTAACCACAAGCATAGGAGCCTCAAGTTAACCTATGAACAGACAATAATTTTCTGATCACCCACATCAACATTTAAGTCTCCCAATAACTTGGTAGATTGCAGCAACAAAAAATAGTAACCTTTCTGTTGTGAATGCAGACATGCCTACTTTATGTTACAAGTTGCCATTTTTCTCCTTCTACCAACTCAGCAGTTGAATTAAATGTTGAAACAGATCACTTACCTTAAAGCGATTTTCCAAGACTTTTAAAAACCTCCCTACTACCTCCCCCTGTGCTAAAATAGAAAATTACCCCATGCCCATCTTTTTCATCCCCACTGTACCAGTGTTGCCACAAGCCCAGAACCCCCCCCCCCATCCCTCTCTGATGACATCACATTCATGGATCACATAATGCTGCAGTCAATCACTGACCTCGGTGATCACATATTGTACATACAGGCATTTGACTACTGGAGACAGAGATTGGTTGCAGCATCATGTGATTCATGAACATGATATCATCAATGAGGAACTGGGGGAAACACTGAAACTGGCAGTGCTGGAATCGTGGTAAAGGTGAGTATGGATTATTTTTTTATTTAACCACAGTATGGGTGGTAGGAAGGGTTTGTAAAAGTATTACGAAACCCTTTTAAGTGATCAGATGTGAAGGCACGACCCAATGCTGGTAAGTTGGCTTCAGATGGCACCAGGATCCAGTGTTGCTGGTACAGTAGTGGAAGAACAGTTGAGTAGTGTTGAGCGATTATTATCGACAAAGTTGAAATCGGCACAGTTTTTCTGTTGATCGAAATTTTTAGATCCTGCGATAATTTAGGTTAAAATCAGTGCATCATCTATTAAGATCGCGCCATTTCCGATGCTTCCTGTCATTTTGGCGGCCAGCAAATCAGCTTACAGAATAGAGCAGGGTGAGATGTGTGTGCGACGTCATGACTGGGATGTGTATGGTTGCGATTGGCTGGAAAAATCACATGAACTCGTTTTACATAGAACAGCGTTTCCTGTTCAGCCTCAGTGTCTCTCAGCGTCTCAGAGCAGAAGGACGTGCGCTCTGCTTGTGTCCAAACAGCTCAGCGAAATTAATCTATTTTTTCACAGAGAAAGCTCTACTGTTAGCTGTGATCCTTACAATTTAGTTAGATTAGAGATTGGAAGATTTTATGTAGTTAGGTAGAGAATTTTAAAGGAGCATCTACCGCAGGGGGGAGCAGAAGGGGGGGCCCCCGCGGGCGAACACAGACAAGCTCTATAAAGAATACTGGATAAAGTTCAACAAGACTTAGTGTAGACATTGCACTGCAATAGCTTTATTATTAACAGTTTTCTATTGAAATATTTCCTGGATATTGGGCAGCCTGAACTTATATTAGGATACACATCTTTTCTAGTAACTGCAGGTCTCTTTGTTAGGTGCAAAACTCCACTTTAATTATCAGTATACATTTCAGATAGGTGTTCATTTTCAATTTTGCCCATTCCACCTTTGTTCATATATCCACCTTGCAGTTAAATTAGAATCCAGCAATTTTGTAGTCAGCACAGGTTGATAGGTGCCAAAAATACCTTGTATTATCCGAATACATTACAGATACGTGTTTTTTGCACTTTTGCCCAGTCCAGATTTGTTCATTGAGGCACCTTGCACTTAAATGTGAATACAGCAATTTTGTAGTCACCACAGGTGAATTGAAAGGTGCCAAAAAATACCTTTTATTATCAGAATACATTACAGATACGTGTTTTTTGCACTTTTGCCCAGTCCAGATTTGTTGATAGAGCCACCTTGCAGTTAAATTTGAATCCAGCAATTGTGTAGTTACCACAGGTGAATTGATAGGTGCCAAAAAATACCTTTTATTATCCGAATACATTACAGATACGTGTTTTTTGCACTTTTGCCCAGTCCAGATTTGTTGATAGAGCCACCTTGCAGTTAAATTTGAATCCAGCAATTGTGTAGTTACCACAGGTGAATTGATAGGTGCCAAAAAAATACCTTTTATTATCCGAATACATTACAGATATGTGTTTTTTTCACTTTGGCGCACTACAGCTTTGTTCATTGAGGCACCTTGCACTTAAATGTGAATACTGCAATTTTGTAGTCACCACAGGTGAATTGAAAGGTGCCAAAAATACCTTGTATTATCCGAATAAATTTCAGATACGTGTTTTTTGACTTTGGCGCACTACAGCTTTGTTCATTGAGGCACCTTGCACTTAAATGTGAATACTGCAATTTTGTAGTCACCACAGGTGAATTGATAGGTGCCAAAAATACCTTTTATTATCCGAATACATTTCAGATACGTGTTTTTTCACTTTGGCGCAGGCCAGCTTTGTTGATAGATCTACTTTGCAGTTATATTTGAATCCAGCAATTTTGTTTTGATTTGAGGGATTTGAGATAGCTGTGATTTGCCGTCTTTTAATAAGAGACTTTCCAAAACTCTTCCATACCTTCTCAAATTTTTATATTTCTGAACATGGAGCGAAATTCAGGTGGTAAGCGAGCAAAGAGGGGGGTAGGACATGGAGGTAGAGGTACAAGAGAAGGTGTTCCTTCCAGTGCTGGCGACAACACGCATGCCAGCGGATCGTCAGTTGCAGGACCGTCTTTCCTGTCATCGCTGGGTCAGGGCCCTGTGAATCTCAGTAACGAACAGCGTCGCCAATCTGTCCTTCAGTGGTTAATGCAACCTGCATCCAGCACAATTGTCATGTTTTGAATTTTTGGCAGTTTGCTGTGAAATGCAGCTAGACTACAGGTCCTATTGTAAAAAATGTGGTTTCTAACAGACATTTGTTCTTCACAATTGTCAAGAGTGGCTCAAGGGTGATGGTGCTGTCAGAAACAGTAATAGGTAGGACACTGTTAATGGACACATATTGCAAAATGACTTGTTTTTGCAAGATCTTTAACATAGCTAGCAATCCCTGTATTGAGACAACCCATTTAATACAATTAAAAAGAGAAACAAAGACATAGTGGGATTCCATCCTATTTTAAAAATGTGTTTTCTAGAATTAAACTACTAAAAAACTTGCATGTACAAAATAGCTGGTAAAAAAATTCCTCTGAATTGTACAAGGGAGGTACAGGAAAACTTGACCAGATGTAGGTTATTCAGAGGACATGGAGTATGGAGCACGGACAGAGAACAAAGTACAGAGACAATTTCCTCCAGCACGTTGAGTAAAATGAGAAAAAGAATGCCAAGAAAAAGGGCACCGGGGTGGAACAGGAGCGTTAACCACCAGTATTTCCAAGTGAAGCTCAATTGGTCCGCACTCATACAGAGGGGCAAGCGCTACCCAGGACAGGGACAGTATATGTCCAGTGAAACTAAAATGGTGGTTGAAAGACTCCTATTTCGGGCACTTTTTTAATCTGTGGGTCAGACAGGTTTAATGGTCATTCTGCGGTACAGGACAGATATAGTCAATGTCCAGTTCAACTAAATGGTGGTTGAAAGACTCCTTTTTCCGGCACTTTTTAAATGTGGGGGTCATGCAGGTTTGGGGCTCATGCTGTGGCCCAGGACAGGTATAGTCAATGTCCAGTGAAACTAAAATGGTGGTTGAAAGACTCCTTTTTCCGGCACTTTTAAATCTGGGGGTCATGCAGGTTTGGGGCTCATGCTGCGTTCCAGGACAGGGATATTCAATGTCCAGTTCAAGTAAAATGATGGTTCAAATCATACTGCCTTCTGGCACTTTTTAATTTGTGGGTGATGCAGGTTTAAGGGTCATGCTGTGGTACAAGACAGGGATAGTGAATGGTCTGTGACTTTTTTTCTGTGGCTTTTATAGCCTAAGTGTGTTGCCTAAGATGTAGCACGTATCCATTTGACTGTTGTGGATGTTAATTCCAGCTTCTCCAGCCCTGTTTGGGTGTAAGAATGAAGGTGTTGTTGCTCTCCCATAGACTTTAATGGTCATCGCTCATAATCTACTATCGACTATCGACTATCTTGTCGATGATGGTCGACTATCGACCATCGACCGATGTCGATGGCCAACGTAATCGCTCAGCACTACAGTTGAGTAAAGATTATTTTTTTTTTAATGAAAGCAGTTCCAGTCTATAGGAGTTTTTTCAAAACTCTCAGAAAAAAACCTTTAATAAGTAACATTGTCATGTATTTTACCTTCTCATGTGCATAATGATGAAAAATTCATATCCCTTTGTTCCCCCAAAGTCCCAATTACCCAAAGCCATTTTAAACTTCATACTAACTTTTTCTGTTAAATACTTTACACAAAAAGGGGCGAAAGTATGATTCCCCACGTCGGGGGCCCCTTTTCCGCCGGTTTTCCGGCGAAATTTGCCCTGATTTATGTCGGCCCTGGGGCCCCTATCATACTATGAAAGTCCCCCGTGCCTCCCCCCCCCAATGTTTGGGGGCAGTGGGGATTAGGCGCAGTGCGCCGGGCCCTACAATTCCCCGCCGAGGTAGTGCGCTCATACATAATGTAAAGTACGCCAGCCTCCCAGTGGTGAGGCAGTGCGGGAAAGGGGCGCATTTGGCGTGGCTAATATTCGCCGTCCAGGGGGGCTATACATGGGGGGGAAAAGTCGCTGCCCCTCCCCATTTAGGGGGGCGCAGTGGGGACTTAGGGCAAAAGGGACTGCCCGAGATGTTTTCCCGTTTCGAAAACAGGCTGGAAAACAGCGAGAAATCTTTAAAAGATGTCCGGTCGTATATGGAAAAAAAAAATCCCCCTTTATAAAGGGGGAAAAAATTTCAAAAAAAGAGCAAAAATTCAAAAATAAAAAAAAAAATTTAAAAAAAATCACTTTCAAAAATCTAGAACGGCGAAATATCAGAATTGGGTTTGGAAATTGCCGGGAAAACGAAAATTCAAATTCTAAAAGTTTTTCCATTGGTCGGCAGAAACCCGGGCCCAATCAGAATAGGAGCAAGTAAACCCATTAAAATCTGGGAACTATTGCCCAATCAGAATCAAAGGGGGGGGACAGTTAAAATAAGTAAAAATGCAGAAAAGAGGCGATTGGCTGAGTAGGGGGGCTTGGCTATTCGGCAACAGAATAGGACGAAGGGACCATTATGCATGGAGAAGTTTAAAACCAATCAAAATCAAGGGGGGGACAGTTAAAAAATCAGAAAAAATGCTGAAAGAGTGTTTGGTTGAATTGGGGGGCTTGTAGTCTATGGAGAGACGGCGCAATGAAATCTCAGCTTCAGCCCCCGTGCGGCAGGGAGTATGATTAAAAAATTAAATTTTTATTAGTTGTAAAAAAAATCTCTGAAAAAGAGCTCAAACCCTTCTTAAACATAAATAAATTAAATCCCGAACAACGCTTTGTCGCCGGCCCGGCGTACAAAAGGGGAATTGAAATATAGAGAATTGGGGGGAAATACGTAATTCAAATTGTTTAAGCTCTTTGATTGGTCGGCAGAAGCCAGCAATAGAATAGGAGCAAAAAAAAGACCCATTATTCTATGGAGAAGTTTTGCCCAATAAAAATCAAAGGCGGGACATTTTAAAATACAGAAAAAAATACAGAAAAGAGTGATTGGTTGAGCTAGGGGGGGCCGCCCGTTACCCCAATCAGAGCGGAGCTACTTTCCATAGGTTCTATGGGGAAAAAAATTCCCGAGCGAGTTGTGTTTGGGTAACTAAAAGAGGCGGGTTTTTTGGCCCAAAGGGAGAGCGAGCCTATGGGTTTTCTAAAGCAATCGGGAAACAACAGTAATGGCGAAATCAAATGTAAGGGCTCCAGAAGTTGTATGTGGGGAATAAAGATTAATAATATGGGGGGGAACGAAATAAAAATATTAATTAATAAATTATGTTTATTTTTTTTATTTTCGGTAGCCCTGATTAAGTTGGGGGTACAAAACTAAAGAATAAAAAAGATTTTATTTAATTAAAATTTTTTTTTCTTTACCCAATTTATTGTTCTTTTTTAACATGGGACAAATTTTGTACCCTTTTCATTTTATTTCGGCCATTATGTTGTATTTGATTCATTAGAAAAACCCCCTAAGAGGTCGCTGGCTTCCCATTGGTCCAATAAACCCGCCTCTTTTAAATTAGCCAATCACGGCTCGCTCGGAATTTTTTTCCCCCCAGAACTCTATGAGAAGTACCGCGTTTGTTTTTTTTTGGCTAAAACTGGACGAGCCCCCCCTAGCTCAACCCAAAAGTCTTTTTTTGCTTTTTATGTATTTTGAACTGTCCCCCCTTTGAAAAGATTTGGGCAAAAATTTTTCATAGGTTAGAAATGGCTCCCTGCGTCCCATTTATTGGGCAAAAAAAAAATCCTCCATAGGATATAATGGGCCACTGCGTTTTTTTTTTTTTTTGGCTGGTTTATGCCCACCAAACAGAAAAACCTTAAACAATTTGAAATTTCTGTATTTCCGGCAATTCTCGATATTGCAATTCCCTTTTGTAACGCCGGTTCGGCGACAAACGCGTGTTCGGGATTTAATGATTTTTTTTATAGAAGGTTTCAGCGCTTTATCTGATAAAGTTTTAACTTAATAAAAAAGAGTTTTTTATTTATCCAGCCGCACGGCGTGAGCGCCGAGATTGCATTGCGCCCCATTCTCCTAGACTACAATGGGAGAAAAAAAGCTCGCGCTTGTGGGGGATGCCAAACCCGCTAGTTCAGCCAATCAGCTTTTTCTGCATTTTTTCTGTATTTTGAACTGTCCCGCCTTTTTATTTTATTGGTCAAAACTTTCCATAGGATATAAAGGGTTTTTTGTCCTCCTATTTGTTTGGCTGGCTTTGCGACCAATGAGAAACATTACAGAATTGAAAATTTCTTTATTTCCCCCAAACTTATATCCCCCTTCCTGATGTAGCGCCGGTCTCGGGACAAACGCTTGTTTGGGTTTTAAAGGATTTTGTTTTAGAAGGTTTCAGTCTTTTTTAGAATTTTTTTTAAAAAAAAATACAATGATTTTTTTTTTTCATATTTAATTTCGCAGGCCTGAGGCCCAGTTTCATTGCGCCATCTCTCCATAGACTTTCAATGGGAGAAGTAGTCGCGTCTGATTTGGGGGATGCCCAAACCCCCCGAGTTCAGCCCCAACAGCTTTTTCTGCATTTTTCTGTATTTTTAACGTCCCCCCTTTTATTTTGATTGGTCAAAATTTCCATAGGAATAATGGGCCCCTGTGTTCTATTTGATTTGGGAATACTCCCAAAAAGGGTTTAATGGGCCATGTCGTTCCTTTTTTTATTGGCTGGTTTATGCCCACCAATAAAAGACTTAAACAAATTTTAATTACTGTATTTCCCGGGAATTCTCGAATTTCAATTCCCTTTTGTAAAGCCGGGTTTGGGAAAAGCGTTGTTCGGGATTTAATGATTTATTTTTATAGAAGGTTTCAGCGCTTTTTTGATAAAGTTTTAACTTAATAAAAAAAGAGTTTTTTATTCATACTCCATGCCGCACGGCGCTGAGGGCCGAGATTTCATTGCGCCGATCTCTCCATAGACTACAATGGGAGAAGTAGCTCGCGCTCTGATTGGCTGGGATAGCCAAGCCCCCGCTAGTTCAACCAATCAGCTCTTTTCAGCATTTTTACTGTATTTTGAACTGTCCCGCCTTTGATTCTGATTGGTCAATAGTTCTCAATAGGTTTTAATGGTTCACTGTCGCTCCTATTCTGATTGGCCGGTTTCTGCTGACCAATGAGAATAGCTTTCAGAATTTGAATTACTGTATTTCCCGGCAATTTCCAATATCCAAATTCCTGATATTGCGCCGTTCTATATTTTTGGAAAGTGATTTTTTAAATGTATTTTTTACTTTTGAGGTTTGAGCTCTTTTTCTGAGAATGTTTTCCGCCTTTATAAAGGCGATTTTTTGGGAGTCATACTCCATGCCGCACGGAGCTGAGCGCCGAGATTTCTCTTGCGATCTTCTATGTTTCCTCGCATGTTCCGTTCTCGCTTCACTTCGCCTCCGCCGGAGCATTTAGACCAAAATAAACTAGGTCTGCTTGTCGGAGCTGCCGAGAGCTGCAATGCGCCGCACTTTGCCGACTCGCGATCGTACATGCCTCGGAGTTTTCGAGTGCGCCGTGTCCTGCCCCGGAACGCCTACAGCGCGCCCACACCGCGCCAATTGCACGCCCCTTCATGTGGGGCGCAGCTGAACGTGGCGAATGCTGCGCCTAACCCTGCATCCCTGCGTCCGACAGGGGGATTCGGGCCGGGAGGTGCAGGTTACACCAAAAAAAAGGCGAAAAGCCCGATCATACATGTCGCCCTAAGTGTATTCTGTAGTTGGTAACGAAAATGTACAGTTTCTCACAAAAGTGAGTACACCGCTCACATTTTTGCAAATATTAATTAGCACACAGCCACCAATATCTAAACTACTGGCAAAAAAATTAGTACAACCCCAAGTGAAGATGACAATTTGTGCCAGTTTTCCATTTTCCCTCCATGGTGTGCTGTAACTTGTTAGTGTTACAAAATCTCAGGTGTGAATGGCAAGCAGGTGTGTTGAATTGTACTCTCTCATACTGGTCACTTGGCACTTAACATGGCACCTCATGGTAATAACTCTCTGAGGATTTGAAAAAAAGAATTGTTGCTCTATATAAAGATGTCCTAGGCTATAAGAAGATTGCCACCACCCTACAACTGAGCTGCAGCATGGTGGCCAAGACCATACAGCTGTTTAATAAGACAGGTTTCACTCAGAACATGCCTTGCCATGGTCAACCAAAGAAGTTGAGTGCACATGTTCAGCGTCATATCCTAAAATTGTCTTTTAAAATTAGATATATGAGTGATGCCAGCATCACTGTAGGAGTTAAAGGGTTGGGGGATCATTCTGTCAGTGCTCAGACCACCTGCTACACCCTGCATCACATCGGTCTCCATGGCTGTCGTCCCAGAAGGAAGTTTCTTCTAAAGACCACAAACAGTTTGCTGAAGGCAAGCAGACTACGGACATGGATTACTGGAACCATGTTCTGTGGTCTGATGAGACAAAGATAAACTTATTTGGTTCAGATGGTGTTAAGCATGTGTAGCAGCAACCAAGAGATAGGTACAAAGACAAGTGTGTCTCACCAACAGTCAAGCATGGTGGTGGTAGTGTCATGGTCTGAGGTTATTATTATTATTATTATTAACATTTTTTTTAAAGCACCATTGATTCCATGGCGCTGTACATTCGAGGGGGGTCACATACATAATATGTCAAATGATTACAATAATAACAATGAATGACTTACAACTGGTACAGAGGGAGAGAGGGCCCTGCCCGCGAGGGCTTACAATCTACAAGGAGGAGGGAAGAGACAGGAGGAGAGGGGTAGACATGTTTGTGGGGTAGTACAGTGGCAGCAGGGTTATTGTAGGTTATAGGCAATCCTGAAGAAATGGGTTTTCAGGTTGCTTTTGAAGCTGGTGAGAGTGGAAGAGAGTCTGATATGTGGGGGCAGTGCAGAGTGTGGGGGAAACACGAGAGAAGTCTTGGAGACGGTTGTGTGAGGAGCTGATAAGAGGAGAGCAGAGAAGAAGGTCCTGTGAGGAGCGGAGGTTGCGTGAGGGGAGATATTTGGAGATTAAGGCAGATATGTATGGAGGGGAATGGTTATGGAGAGCCTTGTAGGTCAGGGTTAGCAACTTGAAATGAATTCGCTGGGCAATTGGTAGCCAGTGAAGGGATTTACAGAGAGGAGAGGCAGAGGAGTAGCGAGGAGAGAGGTGGATAAGACGGGCAGCAGAGTTGAGAATGGTTTGAAGGGGAGCAAGAGTCCTAGATGGGAGGCCACAGAGAAGGATATTGCAGTAGTCAAGGTGGGAGATGACAAGGGTGTGGACGAGCATTTTTGTGGTGTCGAAGTTGAGGAACGAACGGATGCGAGAGATATTTTTCAGGGGGAAGCGGCAGGCAAAGGTGAGGGTTTGGTTGTGTGGTTTGAAGGACAGAGTCGAGGATTACCCCAAGACAGCGGACTTGCGGAACAGGTGAGAGTGTACAGCCGTTGACAGTCGAAACAACTCAAACTTTCATTGTTGCTCTTATTCATTCTCGTCTCGACTACTGTAACTCCTTGCTTATCGGTCTCCCTCTGTGCAAACTCTCCCCTCTCCAATCTGTCCTGAATGCAGCAGCCAGGCTTGTCTTTCTATCCAGCCGCTATACTGATGCCTCTACCCTGTGTCAGTCACTGCACTGGTTGCCTATCCAGTACAGGATACAACATAAACTCATCATTCTCACTCATAAAGGTCTCCACAACGCTGCTCCTCCCTAAACATACTCCCTCATCACAGTCTACAACCCTACCCGCTCTCTCCGCTCTGCTGATGAAATCAGGTTACACTCAACAATCATCCGAACCACCCATGCCCGTCTCCAAGACTTCACACGTGCGGCACCAGTTCTCTGCAACATGCTACCCCGGGGGCGATCAGGCACACTCAGAACTCTCATAGCTTTAAAAGGGCCCTGAGAATACATCTTCTCACTCTGGCCTACCAGAATCCCTAATGCTAACACGATCCCTCCCTCCCCCCACACTCCCTAGCGCACTCATCTCATTTTCGGCAAATAACTGTATATAGATGTACTGTTTGGGTGGCAGGTTCATCCGAATTCTACATGAAACAACCCCATATTTATGTCACATGGCTGGACCACTGTAAATCTAGCACTTCTTACCCTTCGTCTCTCCCGTACACCCTAATAGATTGTAAGCTCTTGCGAGCAGGGCCCTCTCACCTTGTGTCTCATCTGTAAGTAGCTTTTCATTGTGCAATGTATTTCTTTTGTCTGTTCCTACACCCTCCAAATTGTAAAGTGCTGCGGAATATGTTGGCGCTATCTAAATAAAGATTATTATTATTATTATAGAGAGATCAGGTGGAGGGATGGAGGGGGACGGTGGAAAGATGATGAATTCTGTTTTCTCCACATTTAGTTTTAGGAGACGGGAGAAGAAAAAGGAGGAAATGGACGATAGGCAGTCTGGGATCCGGGAGAGAAGAGGGGTGACATCTGAGCCAGAGATGTAGAGTTGGGTGTCATCAGCATACAGGTGGTAATGAAAGCCATGTGAAGCTATGAGTTGACCCAGACCAAGAGTGTAGATAGAAAGGTTGCATGAGTCCTGCCAACTGTGGGGAGCTACAGTTCATTGAGAAAACCATGAATGCCAACATGTACTGTGACATCCTGAAGCAGAGCATGATTCCCTCCCTCCGAAAAACTGGGCTACAGGGCAGTATTCCAACATGATAAACTCATCTCTAGGACACCCACTGCCTTGTTTAAGAAAATGAGGGTAAAGGTGTTGGACTGGCCAAGCATGTCTCCAGACCTAAACCCTATCAAGCCTCTATAGGGCTTCCTCAAATAGAAGGTGGAGGAGCGCAATGTCTCTAATATCCACCAGCTCTGTGATGTCCTCATGGAGGAGCGGAAGAAGATTCCCATGGCAACCGTGAAGCTCCAGTGAACCCTATGCACAAGAGAGTTAAGGTAGTGCTAGAAAATAATGGTGGCCACACAAAATGTTGCCTCTTTGGGCACAGTTTGTCCATTTTCACTTAGGGGTGTACTCACTTTTGTTGCCAGTGGTTTAGACATTGATGACTGTGTGTTATGTTATTTTGAGGGCACACCAAATTTACACTGTTATACAAGCTGTACACTGATTACTTTACATTGTATCAAAGTGTTATATCTTCAATATTGTTTAATGGAAAGATATAATACCATGGTAACAAAAATTGGAGGGGTGTACTCACTTTCGTGAGATACTGTATATGTTTGTGAGGCTTTTTAATACAAAATGAAAAAAAACATGTGGCAAAGTGGGGTTAAAATCTTAGAAAAACAAAGGAATTGTAAATATTCTCTAAACTATAAAAAATAAAGGAATCAACTTGCCAGGTTCAAGATTTACAGGGAATCTGATTTATATTTTAAAGTGTAACTTGGAAAGAAAACTTTACTTGTCTATATAATGTGAGAGCTTCAATTCTTTGGGTGTAGATCACTTTCTAGAGAATTATAATGGGATTTTTAAAGATTTGTTCATGCATGTTCATGGCAGTAGAGTCAGCAGAGGGAAGGGGCATTGCAATTCATGTGGCTAAACATTTGATATGGACAACTTGCAGCTTTAGTAGGGCCCATAAGGTGGTCCTATAACAGCTCCTATTAGTGTGCACCCATTTTATATGCACAGGCAATAATGTGTTTAAATATGCATACGTTCATATACATTATAGTTTTAAATAAAGGGCGACATTCATGAAATTTGGCGTTAACACGCCAAATTTCATGCGCAAATTAATGGGATAGAATGCACCTGATTTATGAACCCGGTACACAGCGGGTCATAAATCAGGAGCATTCCAGCACTCTGACAAATGTTCTGGCTCAGGTAGACCACTTGGAAAGTGGTATACCTGTTCTAGCTGTAATGCGCCCAGAAATGCCATAGCGAAGCTACAAATATATAGCTTCGTATGGTTCTAGTGCGTCACACCTCCTGCATTTACACATGTATGGGGCTGCGCTGGATATCGGACTGAAAAGACGCCATTCATATATGTCGCCCAAAATGTTCAAAAGGTTGAAGCTCCCTAGAATTAAATTAATATTTTTTATATTAAATATTTTTAAAAATAAAAACATATACATGTATTTATCTTTGTAACCAGAAACATCCTGTAAAATAAAGCCAATGTGTTATTATTGGTGAACAGTTATTGGCATAGTTGTTTCTCTCTCTATATTGCAATATGACTTGTAAAAAATCCACAACTTGTTCTAAAAAGCAGTATATGATAGACTAAAAAAAAAAATTATAATTGTCTTAACGCAAAAAGCAAAAGCTTTGGTTCTCAAAGAGTTAAACTAGTTTTTAATTAGAACCAGAGCTGGGACAAGATATATTGGTGCCCTAGGCAAATGAGGCATTTAGTGCCCCAACCAATTGAAGATTCAGCCAGCTCCATACTTTCTTGCACCTCCTTCCTATCTGGCATTATGTGGCGCACTAGGCAGTCGCCTACCTCTGCCTACCCATTGCCCCAATCCGGGTTATAGTTAGTACTGCCATAAATTTATATTTGATGTATTTTTAATCTTATGTACTATAAATGCTCAACAAGAGTTTGTAGCATATTATGACATCTCTAAGTTATATTAGTGCCATTATTTTCAGCTTAAAGAATGTTGTTGACATATTTCCAAACCAATGGATCCATCTGCATCTGCTCAGAGAGTGAAATAATTGTTTCATGCTATGTTTTAACTCTCCAACAATCTCTTATATCCTCACCCTGCTACCTAAAAACATAGTGATGTATGTGATATGCATTCAATGTAATGCATTCTCACCTGGTAATTATATAGTATCACTATGGTTGAACTACGATTAATCTCTTGTCTCTTCTTACAATACCACCAAAAGCTCAAGAGAAAGCTTATGCCATGTACAATAATAGGAATTGGCTGTATGAGATGGTCTGTTTTATTTTATTTTTTGTATATTTTGTATGCAAAATTACATTACTGCATTTCGCTTATGCAAGCAGCACCCGGTAACAAAACTCCAGATGTCTCAGAATGACGTGCCATCACTAATGAGATCTGGTTAGGGTAGTTTACAAAAAATACCAATTAAGTTTGCTAATGGAACTAGTGGATACTGCCTTACATTTCCAATGACACTGATACATCAGGATGTGCTTTTAATATCAGCTGAGGTTGGTTGTTTTACTGTACTGTACATCACTAAATTTAGTGGTTTGCTGAGTGCTTAGCTGAATATTTGGAAGCTGACCACAAGTGGCATATGGGTGGAAGGTGTAGTTTTGCAACCAAGTGTAATAACTTACTCAAGTGACCATAAAAGAGACTGCTCAGATCCTTAAAGGTTATTAGGAGGAGGTGCATGTAATTCACCAACAAACTTTCCATGTAGTTATGTCTTGCATGTGATTCATTTTTTGAGACATATTACAAATTATGTGTACTGGAGTCAAAGTCTTTAGAAATATAAGAAGTGCAAACTGTTATGTGTCATACACTGTCAATGGAAATGTCCAATAAACTGAATCATAATTTTGGTGACAGTTTATTTTGTGACTTAGAAAAACATGACAGGGAGAAGTTTCAAATGGGAATGGACTTTATGGGTGGGTAGACCCATATTTTTAACCTTTCTGATGACAAAAGAGAGACACCTACAGTGGGGAAAAAAAGTATTTAGTCAACCAACAATTGTGCAAGTCCTCCCACTTAAAAAGATGAGAGAAGCATGTAATTGACATCATAGGTAGACCTCAACTATGAAAGATAAAATGAGAAAACAAATCTAGAAAATCACATTGTCTGATTTGGAAAGAATTTATTTGCAAATTATGGTGGAAAATAAGTATTTGGTCACCTACAAACAAGCAAGATTTCTGGCTTTCACAGACCTGTAACTTCTTCTTTAAGAGTCTCCTCTGTCCTCCACTCATTAGTAATGGCACCTGTTTGAACTTGTTATCAGTATAAAAGACACCTATCCACAACCTCAAACAGTCACACTCCAAACTCCACTATGGCGAAGACCAAAGAGCTGTTGAAGGACCTACCAGAAACAAAATAGTAGCCCTGCCACCAGGCTGGGGAAGACCCTGAATCTGCAATAGGCAAAGCAGCTTGATGTGAAGAAATCAAGCTGTGGGAAACAAAAATTTAGAAAATCAAAGATATTACAAGACCACTTTATAATCTCCCTCAAATCTGGGACTCTACAAAGATCTCACCCCCGTGGGGTTCAAAATAATGATCAAACATATGAACGAGTGGCAAAAATCCCAAGTGCCACACGGACGGGGTAGGGGACCAAAGAATGACCATGACAGAGAGCTGGGGACCAACGTAATAAAGGGCCTACCAACAGTAACACACTATGTCGCCAGGGATTCAGATCCTGCAGGGGCCAGACGTGTCCCTCCTGCTTTTAGCCAGTATTATGTCAGGCCTGTCTTGACGCTTGCTAGGGTGCATTTGGTTGACCCTGGACGAGTATTGTGAGAATGTTCAATATGGTCAGATGAAACCAAAGTAGATTGTTGTGGTAAGAAAACGCAAATTATCGTGTTTGGAGGAGGATTGAATGCTGTGATGCATCATAGAACCACCCATACCCTACTCGTGAAAGCATGGGTGGGTGGCTAAAACATCATGCTTTGGGCTGTTTCGCCTGCACAAAGGTGACCAGGGGATGAACTGATACCGTGTTTCATGGAGGAATTTAACTGGGGACCTTGTATAATGAGGATTATTGAGTACAAACCTTCCTTCCATCAAGCAAAGAGCATTGAAGATGAAAAACGTTGGGGCTGAGTCTTTCGCAGCATGACAATGGATTCCAAGCACACTGGCCAGGGGCAATTGAAGGTAGTGGCGCTTTGTAGGAAAGCCATTTTCTAGGTTTTCCTTTTTGAGTGGCCTAGCCAAGTTCCAGATCTCAACTACATAGAAAAACTTTTGGAGGGAGTTTGGTAAGTCTATTTGCCCATCGATTAGTCCCAAAGTATCACTGCTCTAGAGGAGTCTTTATTGGGAGGAAATGGGCACCGTACCACGACATTCCAGCAACTGTCCTAGTGTGTGCCAACCCTTGTGGGACTTACTGAAAACGTTCTTGACCCCTGTCATTGCCAACGACAAGGATATATTAACAAAGTATTTGTAAACGGGTTGCGCCGCAGGTACGTGGTTCGGGGACCACGGGTGCACCCGCGTTCCCGCGGGCGGGTCCCCGGCGGGGACGGGGGGCCCCCGCGGACCGCAACTGCCACGGTCGTGGCGGCCACCGTACCTCATCCACTAACCTGGCCTCGCTCCCGTTCACGGTCCTCGTTCCCCTGCCGGGCACGGAATGTGCCGTGCGACGCCCCCTAGCGGCATACCGTACGCGCGCGGCGTCGTTCACGTACATTTAAAGGGCGGTGCGCCAGGTAATTGGGTTAATTGCCGGGCGCGTGTCCCTATATAAGTTTTAGCCCACCCACGTCACTTCCTGCTGGATCTATCGTTAGCCTCGTGCTCCTTAGCTAATGCGTTCCTATGTGTGTTCTCGCCCTACCGTTGTACCAGACCTCATTGCCTACGTTTTCCCGACTCGAAACCATCTGCCGCCTGCCCTGACACTTCCTGCTGTCCACGACCCACAGAATCATTGCCGCCTGCCTGACCTTCTGCCTGCCCCACGAACTACGGATTTTCCCGGACTAAGCTTCATGTACCTCGCTGCACCTGGCCGCCACCGCAAGCAAGTCACCCGTCAGGGGGGGACGACCTGGTAGCCTCACTCGCCGCAGCTAAGTCCCATCCCGCTCTTTGCGGCGTGCTCTGGTGGAAAACCGGGGGGCTACTTAGATTCCGTTCCCTGGCGTGGCTTAAAACTATCATCGCCTGCCGTGTGGGGTCCGGCGGGATCCACTTACCCAGCCGTCTTTACAGATAGATGCAAGCCATGGATCCCACCAAGGTGCCCCTGCCAAGCATCGAGGGGATATTTACGACGTTGGTTTGCCCAGCTGTCCCAGCAAATCGCACAACAGGCACAGCAGGCAGTTTGGGGCAGCTCTACGCCATGATGTCGTCCAGCAAGCTCCTTTCCTTGCATCACAGCAACAGTCTCCACCATGCGGCCCCCGTCGGAGATTCCGTCTCGTCAGCCGTTCCCCATTGGCTACCGTGGGACCCAAGCTTCGGGCTCCCCTTACCCATCTGCTTTGCCAGGGGATCCCAAGCTCTGCCGGGGTTTCATTAACCCCAGTGCTATATGCACATTAGAATGATGGCGGATCAGTTTCCTTCGGGAACGGGAAGGGCTCTATAGGTGGCCTTCGTGATGAGGCCTACTATATGGGAAGGCCCCCTAGGCTTGGGCACTCTCTCTGGGACAGGGGAACGGGGGACCCATGTGACTGCGGATCTTACAGGACTTCCTCCAGGGAATTTCCGCACCGGCCTTCGAGGAGCCGGCACGTGCTTCCCTGCTGAAGACCACCCTCTTGAAACCCTTCGTCAAGGCGAGACTCCTCGGTGGGGTGACTATGCGGTACAGTTCCGTGCTCTTGGCTTCGGAGATAATGTGGAATGATGCCGCCCTCTGTGCCCATCTTTCAAAAAAGGGATGTTCCAGCAGGGTGGTGTTTTAAAGACGTTTTGGCAGCCATGAGACCTCCCGTTCACTCCTGAATGTGATAACTTAATTCATCTAGCAACCACGTATTGATGTAAGGTTCGCAGAGAGGCAGGAGGGAGCTGCGTCAGAGAAGAGGAAATGCACGCCCCATCGGGCGGTTTCATCTGGACCCCCCGGTTTTTCAAGCATTCCTCCATTATACTGTCTCCTCTAAGCCCTCTTGAGGTGGAATAACCATGCAAAGTGGGACAGGGCCCAGTTATCGGGAGCAGGTGCTGAACCGTCGGAAACGAGAATAGAAGCTATGTCTCTACTGCGCACAGCGAGTCAGCGACCTTTACCCGCCAGGAAAAGCTGTCCGCTACCGTCCCCAGCGTCCGGGAAACGCTGCTAATCAACCAGGATGCCGCTTAGGAGTGGCGGGGGGGTCCTAGGTGCGTTTCCTCCTCTCCACGTTTGATGATGCCCCAGTTGGAGGTGACATCTGATGCTGGTTCTTTCCGGGGATGTTTCCGGAGTTCTGCCACTTCCTGGATTCGGGGTACTGCAGGGAACTTCATCTCTAGCCTCATTGGTAACCCGGTTTCGCATCCTGTAGTTTCCGGCAGGAGAGCCGCATGCTTTATCTTCGCGTCAGTGGGGAGCTCCTCCGTTGGACCCCATCCAGTACATAAACCCAAGCCGGTGGACACCTCCCGTGTGGGGGCTCTGCATAAGGAAGAAGATCACGTTCCACGTTCTGTTCCCGTGCTTACTCGGCGAACCTCTTGGGGCTTACCCTGGCTGCCAACGTCACGGCCCTACGGCTCGATTGGAAGGACAGGCGAAGTCCTGCGTTGGGGACCGGGAAATGCCAGGAAACTGTTGCTTGGAGGATGCACGCCCGGTGCATTACCACTTCTTACCGCATCCGCTCGTCAAGCCGTTGCCAGGCCTGTCGGCCGTAGTACAGGTACCTAGAGGGACTTTGGGGGATGTTATTCTCACGAGAAAGAGGGCTGAATCGCTGCCCACCACATCGGCATTCGGGACTGTCCTATTAGAACCCTCCTGCAGGAAACAAGCCCACCCCGGGGGTATACGAGGGTTCTACCCGCTGTCCGTGCCCAGAGATACTCAGGCAATGTCAGCTACATTCGGAGAATCTGCAGAAAGGATTTATTCGTAAGTCACTCCTACACAAGCCGGATGCACGGGTTTTTCTATCGTGCAGAGAAAATATTAGGATGGTTCCCTCCGTCCGTGTATAGTCTTACAGGGGTTAAAATAAGATCACGTTTTAAAAAACGGCTAACCTCATCCCACTGATTCAGAGCTTTTTGGGGTCCGTCTCTACTCAGGAGGCTAAATAGTGTTTTCACCAAGTTGGATCTCGCAGTGGAGCCTTATGATATAAATCCTAATCCTGTATTTCTGAGAGGGGGATGAGGGGTAGAACGGAGGTTTATATCCACGTGCTTGGACTTTTGTGTTTCTCGTTGATGGCCTTTGGGCTCTGTAAACGCTCCAGCGGTGTTCCATAGAACTTCGTTCAATGATGTCTCCGGGATCTTTGTAACACCTGTGTCATAGTGTACCTAGATGACATCTGATTTTCATCTCTGATCTTACGGACCTCACCGGGGCTCAAGTACGCTCCAGGGTCTGGCAACGTGCAACGTCGCTGCGCAGCAACCATTGCTACGCCCAAGCTGGAGAAATGCTTATTCCATCGGACTCAGCCTACTTTCCTCGGTACATTTAGTCTCGGCTGAAGGCCTCTAAAGATGGACTACAGGCAAAACTCACTCCGTGGTACTGCAGTGGCCCCGTCCTGTCGGTCTTCGGGGGCAATACCAGCGCTTCCTAGGGCTTCGCGAAACTATTACCGGACAATTTTTCCCCACTTCTCCTACACTTGGTGAGCTCCTATCGTAGGCCCCTTACTAGGAAGAATGCGAAACCGAGAAAAGGAGGCTGGCATTCAGGGAGGGGCCGAGAAGGAGTTTTGTGGATCTAAGACGGCCTTCTCTCCACAGCTCCATGTTTTGGTCCGGACATGATTCCGACGAGGCCGTTCTCATTGGAGGTTGGGATGCCTTCTTCCGTGGGGCGGGCGGCACAGGGCGGTTCCTCACGCAGAGACAGCTCCCAAAGGCAAGGTTCTCAACATGTGGGTTCTTCCTCAAAAGACCTTTTCGCCGGCTGAGCGAAAACTATGCCATTGGGGGACCGGAGAACTCTTGGCCATCAAGTTGGGCCATAGAGGACACACGTGGTGACATCTGCTGGAGGGGCTCGTCATCCAATCAACATCTTTACGGACCACAAAAATTTGTTGTTATCTTCAGACGGCCCAACGGTCTAAACCCTCCACTCCAAGCACGCGGTGGTCTCTTTTTTTCTCACGGTTTGACTTTTCATATACATTTCATAGGCCTGCTGAGAAGAACGTCAAGGCGGATGCCCTCTCTCGTGCCTCGGTAACGTGGTCGGTGTGAAGAACCCGTGTCACAAACACATCATTTCCCCCGAAACGGTTTGTTCACGTGGCTCCGCAGGTCTCCAAAACATTTCCCTACGGGCAAAGACGTACAGTGCGCCGGCACTCAGGAGGAAATTCAGGGGAGTAGGGGCATAGCTCTCTTGGTGGGCTGGTTCATCCCGGGAGATCGGAAGGTCACTTATGCATTGATCTCGCGGCACTACTTGGTGGGCCGACTCTAGCACAGGATTGTCAAGGACTACACCCTCGCCTGTGTCACTTGTAGCTCGGAACTAGGTCCACGCCACAGTGTCTGGCTGGCCTCTTGCATTCCTCTGACCTTTGCATGAAATCCCTATGGACGCAATAGCTATGGGACTTCGTCAAGGAATCCTACCAGTCTCCTCTGGGAATTCGGTTTCATCTGGGTTGGTGGTCAGACCGGTTCTCAAAGATTATCACTCATTTGTGACTCTCCCTGGCACTGCCGTCTGCCCCACATTGGCTAGTCTTTTCTTCCGGCAATGTCTTCCGGCTTCATGGACTGCCCTCACACATTGTCTCTCGTCCTCGGTGTTTAATTTGTTTCCCGGTTTTTGGCGGTGCGTGGTGCTCCCATCTGCAATGTCAAGTGCGACCTTCTTCATCGGGGCCTCTATCAACCCTCAGTCCAATGGGGCCAGGTTTGGAGAGGATGAACGATTTTGGTTGAGTATACCTGGTCATTTTGGTGTTCCCGGACGTCAGGGACAACTGGGGACCGGAGCTGATTCCCGTGGGCCCCAAATTTGCATTATTACCAGGGACTCGGATGACTCTGCCGGCGTATCACCGTTCTTTGTGTCTTATGGCCCCGCCACCAGAACCCCCCCCCCTTCCCCTGCCTTCCTAAAACTCGGATGTGCACGCTGTCAAAGACCAGGTTCGGGATATCAGGCCATCTGGCAGGAGAACGCTGAACTTTCACTACTACATTCGGGCCTCCGGCCCGTATGAAGTCTCAGGCGACAAAAGGGAGAAGACCTGCCCGAGTTTTCTTGCCGGGGGACCTAGTTTGGCTCTCTTTTCAAGATATGTGCAGCCTGAAGGTCGTAGTCTTAAATTGGGCCCTCGCTTCCACGGACCCTTCAAGGTTCTCGGCAGTATGAATCCCTGTGACATTTACACAAGCCTCTGTTTGCCTCCCATCTCTCCGGATCAAACGACACGAGGAGAGGTGAGTAAGGGTATGTTCACACGGTGTATACGCAGGATGCTTTGGAAGCGCATATTTCCAAAGCATTGTTGGCAGCGCATAATCGCTGCGAGCAATTAAAATGTAAATTCTTCCCCCGCATGTACAATATGATCATATTGTATGCACAGGAAGGCGACACGTAAGAGAGATATGGATTACCATAATTGCGGCGCGCATTTCGCCACGTATAATACGCAGTAAGTGCCAAAATGCACGCCAAAATAAGTCGTGTGAACATACCCTAAGGGATGTGGGTAATGGGACCGCGAGTGCACCCGCTCCTCGACAGCCGGGACATGGAGCCACTTGCGAAGGTAGGAGTGTGGGACCCGGAGGTATGACCCAATGTGAGGGTTGCGGGAGTACCCGTAACAATGGGGATCTCACACATAATGGGCGATCTTACCACCAAAGAATTGTTGTTCCATTGGTTGTGCAATGCAGCCTGTGTACTGTAGCCTAGATGTCAGGTGCCTTATGTACCAGCAGTAGAGCTGAAGTGCAGTGAAACACTGAACAGACTGTTTAATTGTGAGCTGCTGTGCCAATGTGACAACTGACCTTGCTAAACCTGTAAATAGTGCTGACTAAGTAGGCAATATAGAGCCTAATCAAAGATGGTCAAGAGATAAAAAGCCTGAGAGACCACAGTGATTTAAGCCAAGAGGGCGTGAATCTCAAACTGCATATAAAACCACCAGTTTACAAACTACTGTGATTAAGTATAGGCTTGGATTGGCACGCAGGGAGGCAGGGGGAAATGGCCACAGCTGGCCTGGGGCTGATATTCAGGCAGAAAGGCAAAGAACAAAAGGCAGAATACAAGAATCATCTCCACTGGAGAGACCCAGGCATCCTAGTCTGATACTAAGTATTGTACCTTGCTGTGAGAAACATAAAGCTTATTGAAATATGTAAAGATGTTGAGAAGACGCCAAGCAGAAGTACTTACTTGAAAGACTGTGAGAGGTCAGCATTTCAAAGAGCTTTGTACCTTATTCCTGTGCCATATCTTCCCAAAAGGGGCAGTTACAGTTAAATCCCTTGAAACTCATGGAGGTTGGCCTTCCTCAAGCTACCTCTGAGAAATGGCAGCTTTTTTCCTACTAAGTTATGTACCAGAATGGTTCTAAATTGTTTCTAATAGTACTATCGCTTATTACCACTTTACGTACCATGTGCCAACCATGTGACATAGCTCATCCTGCCGTACAGTTACAGGTACTATATTTTAGTTTATGGTGTTATGATGAGTCTTATGTGTCTAAAGCTTTGTTTACATCACATTTTACCCTCCATTTAGTGCATTCATCCAGAAAGCTCCCAACGGACACAATAAGGGCCTTAAGTATGAAAACGTCTAGCGTTGCCCCCAGAACCAAGAGTCCAATTTTTTTTTCCGGCTCTTATTAAATGAAAGCTGAACTGTGATTAGTTGCTACAGTCAACAAAGACAGTCTTACTGCTAGACAGCTTTCATACATAAGGGCCCTAAAATCCCCATTGTACAAAATTTAAAAAGGGACAAAAGATGTCCTTTTGCATCTTTGGAATTGGTAGTAGACTAAACTATTACATTCAATCAATCAAACTATTACATTCAATCATGTTAAAAAACATATCTGTTAAACAGATGTCATGTAAGTCTATGCAAGATGGGACCATATTAATTTCATATATTATATTATAAAATTCAGGATGAAAATGGTTTGAACATTTTGGAAAGCACAGAGGGAAAGTGAAAAAAACCCAATTTCCTAAATACAAAATAAAATCATAAAACGTTATTTAACATTTTCATAAGACCCATAGCAATGCTATGAATAAGAACCCAGGAAGTTCTGAAATACATAAACCCCTTAAAGACGCAGCCAGTTTTGGCCTCAAAGATCCATTTTTTAAATCAGACTTGTGTTACTTAAAACTTGTGACACAAGTTTGTACTTTATGTTTTTGGTAATTTTTGGCTGATACTTTTTGGGCGACATGTTGAAAACCAGGGTCATTCCTAGGGGCGGGCCGGGCGGTGAGGCTCCGCTCACCCGAGGGGGGGCCCAGCCTGCCTTGCCCGCCCGGAGGATCGCCCCTGACTCTGCCGACTTTTCATAGCAGCACGCGACCCAGCCTGCCGGTAAGGGAGGAGGCGGGACAGATGTTCCCGCCCTGACTCCCCCTTGTATAAAGCGTCGCAGGGGGGCATGGTTTCCCCGTTCCCCTGCACGCTGGGTTCGCCGCCGGGAGATTTTGGGGAGCTGCATGACAGTGTAAGCAGATGTTGACGTCACGCGCTTACACGCTAGCAGTCCGGACCTGGACAAGGGTTTTGGTAATTTTTTTGATTTTTGTTTATTACGGGGGCATCACTGGCAAAAAAAGGGGGCATCAGGGCCTACAGGGGACATCACTGGTAAAAGGGGGCATCACTGGCTACAGGGCATCATGGCTACGGGGGCATATTTGGCTACAGGGGGGCATATGGGGCTAAGGGGGGGGCATCACTGGACAGGGGGCATCACGGGGTACGGGGGCATCACGGTACAGGGGGCATACGGCTACAGGGGGGCATACTGGTACAGGGGGGGGGGGGGCATCTTGGCTATAGGGCATCACTGGCTACGGGGGCATACAGGTAAAGGGGGGCATCATGGCTACAAGGGGGCATCTCTGGCTACAGGGGGGCATTAGAAAAAGGGGGTTTCATTGGCTACGGGGGGCATCACTGGTACATGGGGGCATTTTACTGGTCGGGGGGGGCATCACTGGCTACGGGGGGCATCTTGGTACTGAGGGGCTTACGGTAAAAGGGGGCATTCTCTGGCCACAGGGCATCTACTGGACACGGGGGCTCATCTGGCTAAAGGGGCATTTTTGGGGCTACGGGGGGGCATCATGGTACGGGGGGCTTTTCCGGGCTAAGGGGGGATCAGGGTTTACAGGGGGCATTACTGGCTCAAGGGCATCATGGTCAGGGGGGATCACTGGCTAAAAAAGGGGATTACGGGCCCACAGGGGGCATCTCGGGTAAAGGGGGGCATTACTGGCTACGGGGGGGGCATCCGGGGTACAAGGGGGCTATTGGCTAAAGGGGGAACTTGGGTACAGGGGGGCATCTAGGGCTACAGGGGGTCTTTGGAAAAGGGGGCCCATATGGCTAAAAGGGGGGAATCTACGGTACAGGGGGCTTTATGGCTACAGGGGGGATCAGGGCTAAGGGGGCATCATGGCTACGGGGCATTTTTGGCTACGGGGGGGCTTTCACGGCAAGGGGACTACCTGGCTTTAGGGGGGATACTACATGGGTACGGGGGCCAATTACATGGTACCAATGAGGTGCTTTAGATGGGGAGTTTGTATAGGATAGGAATTTTTTAGGAAATGCTGATAAATTGAGGAGTTTAAATATTTGTTTTGTAAATTTTTCGTGAAGAGTGGGGGGTAGTCGTCATGGCTTCTGGGAAGAGGAAAAGAAGAAGAAGGAAAGAGAACAAACTCTTTAGAGGACTCTCCCGTGAGTCACGATATAAAATTTACTGTAACCATTTTTTGTCGCAGGGCCTGTGTTCAGGGGTATCCTAAATTTTATGGTCACTGTATGCCGGTAATATTGGGTTTAAATTTAATGATTTTTTATTCAGTAAGGTCAGTTTGTATTATTTTGGGCCTATATGGTTGGGGTATGTGTTCCTGGTGTGGTGGTATTATTCGGTCACGTGTGCTGGTGTATGTGGTCATGGTGTGGTTTTATTATTCGGTCCTGTGTGGTGATATGTGGGTTGAGGGGTCTTGGGATTCTGGTTGGGTAGCAGGTTTTTTGGTAATGATGACTATTTAGTAGTTTTTATGTAGGATTTTGGTAAAAACTTTTTGTTATTTTGGCTTTGGTTTTTTGTGATGCAAAGTGGGCCTGTAGCACCATATGTCATGGGGGGTGGGAGGGGCGAAATTTCTTCACCTCGCCCTGAGTGAAATTTAGCCTAGGAACGGCCCTGATGAAAACTATCAAAGTCTAAGGGCGACATGCATGAAATTTGGCGTGTGAACATCAAATTTCATGTGCATAATGGCATAGAAGAGATTTAAACATGTATTAACAGGGCTAGGCCTGATATGGCAACTCTAGCTCAGGTAAACCACTTTTAACTTGGTCTGGCTGTTCCAGCAGTAATAGGTCTAGTTTTGTCGTCCTCCAGTCATAAATGTGTAGAATCATATGGTTGTGGTACAACACGCCTCCAGAACGCCCCCACATCTTAGGCGCATTTTTTTTTTTTACAACACTCACCATGGGGTATAAATGACAATAGCATTACTCTGTGAGCTAATCACAGCAATAATATTTATGAAAAAAACAAAAAACATATATATATATATATATATATATAGCTTTTAATGTTAACGGTTGAGTGAGGGCTTTTTTTTGAGAAATTAATGGACCATTTTGAGTTTCATATGACTTTTGATCTTTTGATCACTTTTTTTCCATTATATGTGCAGCAGGATGAACCAAAATGTAATCCTGGCATTGTTTTCAATGCATTTATTTTTACAGTGTTCATCATGTGGGTTAAGTAACATGACAGTTTTATAGCCCAGGTCGTTACACATCTGGCAATACTAAATACGTGTACATTTTTTTTTTAGTGATAAAAATCTGTAATGGAGAAAGAGTGATTTGTGCTTTTTACTTTTTTTTTTTTTACTTTTCCTACTATGGTACTAGACTAAACTGTAATGCAATTAATTAACTATCTTTCAGCCCATCAGTCTCCACTTCCAGGCAAAGCCTGTGAGACCTATTTTACAGACAGACCCAAGATTATTTTTTATCTGCCATCAGTACTCACGCCATTCTCTTTCTGAAGTCCCAATGAAGGACAGAACGAGCCCCTTCTTCTGTCAAACTCCTTTCATGCATGGTTGCTATTGACCAGAGAATGTAAAGGGTTAAATGGCCCACTCCATACCTCCATGCACCCCCTTTTCTGCCTGTGATGAAGTGGCGCCGTAGGTGGTCGCCTACCTTCACCTACCCATCGACCCAGCCCTGCAGAGCCCTTACAGCCAGCCCAAGCTGTGGGTGGCACAGGCACAGCTTCTTAACCGGTGTCATTTATATAATATGACTAGACACCGGATTGTCACAAATGCAAGTAGTCTTGATGTACAGTTATGGCATTGTGTGGGGAGTAGTTAAGCTGATGGTTCTCCAATTTGAGGCTGTATCTGATAGATGCTATAGTGCTGAATCCATCAAATACATTTTTTTAATGGATAGCTCAAGAAGTTCCACTGAAGCAATTGTCCATATTTGTAAAGTTATTACTGTCATTTCCCAAAGCAAAACATATTTGTTGGGTCTCTGTCAGTAGTATCTCGCTCTAGAAGAGGAGAAGAAGACACATTGGTTTCTATGGTGGATTTTCCAATGACGTAACTGTCCAGGTATAGCAAATATTAAGGCAGCTACATAATTAGGACTTCACCAGGAGAAGACAATAATTATGAAATATATGATCTAAATACAAAGAGGCCAGTTCTAAATAGCTTTAATGCAGTGTAGAATGCGCCAGAATGTATGGACCTGTTCTACTATGGGTCATAGATTTGATGCTAGTTCCACTATGGCAACTCAAGCTCAGGTAAACCACTTTTAACTTGGTCTGGCTGTGCCAGCAGTAATAGGTCTAGTTTTGTCGTCCTACAGTCATAAATGTGTAGAATCATATGGTTGTGGTACAACACACCTCCAGAACGCCCCCACATCTTAGGCGCATTACAAAGTGCCACGGGTGCTGTAAAATGCACCTAATTTTCGAGTGTGGCTGCTCATACATCGAGAGAATAGGGCTGCAAAAGTTTTTGGGCTGCAAGGACACTAAACTACTGGCGCAGCCCCGTACATACATGTCGCCCTTAGTGTTTTCCTTATCCTCTGGCTCATAATACTGCCCTAACCCTAACACTAACTCTAGCCCTAAGATTAACCCGAATTCCAAACATTACCCTAAACCTATTGCTAACCTTAATCCTTACCCTAGTGTTCACCATATCCCTAAATCTAATGATAACTGAATTCATGAAATGTATATAATTTATTTACAGCAAACATATAAATTAACAGGTATAGTAACTCTCCATGGTGCAACAATCAAGTGGGATATTGCAAATGCAATGTTGTAAGTCCAGATATAGATGTAACGCAGTGGCGGAATTACCGCCTTAGCAGTCATAGTAGTCGTATCCTGCCTTAGAACCCTTGGGGTGCAAGGGCAAGTGCCCCCAATCTCCAAGACTGAGCAGCCAGATTAACTATTTGTGTGTCTTCTGGACACGCAAACAGTTAAGGCCCTTAGTGAAGCAGAGTGTCACTGGCTCCTCTCCTCAGTCTAGTAGGTTTAAGTCCTGAGGCCTCAAGCCTACCAGGCTCCATCCACTAGTGCGGACGTCACATCAGGGCTCCTCTTGAAGAAACCAGCCTGGTGCTTGTCACGTTGGGGGAATGGTGAGAGAGGTGTGTTAATTATTTTTTGCATTTTTTACTAATGGGATCCAGCCTACCAACCTACCTAGGGCCAAACTAAACCCTACCTAGCTACCTGGGGCTACCACCTACCTTCTTACCTACATGGGGCCTTCTTACCACCCATCTATATACCTGGTGCTTCCTACATACCTGAGACCTACCTAGAGCCTACCTACCTAACTGGGGCCTATCTACCTACCTAACTGCAGAATTCCTACCTGGGGCCTATATACTTACGTAACTTGAGCCTACATACCACCTACCTGGGGCCTACCTACTTTACTGGAGACTATCTACCTGGGTAATGCCTATCTACCTATCTGGAGCCTACCAACCTACTTACCTAGGGTCTAAATACCTGTAGTCTACCCACCTAAGTCATACCTACTTACCTACCTAGGGCCTATCTACTTACCTACCTGGGGCCTACCAATCTACCTACCTTGCGCCTACCCACCAACCTGTCTGAGGCCTTTCCCAATCCCTTTTCTACCTACCTACGTACCTACGAGCCCTACCTATCTGAAGCCGCCACCTACCTACCTGGGGCATCGCCTACCTACATGTGGCCTTGCTGCCTACCTTCCTCCGGGAAACCCCTTCTGTTACAACTACCTCCCCTGGGATTTAAACCTACCTGGGGCCTTGCTTAGCTAGGGCCATACCTACTGCTGTCACTAGCAACCTATCAAGGTCTTATCATGTAATGGGTGGCCAATCTACCTTTATACCAATTGTTTTTGGCTATTTTTAAATTTTTGCATGGATTTAGTATGTAATTTGGGGGGGGTGCCTGCTTAAATTGGGGGGCGCCTATCAAAAAAGGGGGGTTATCTATCTGTGGGGCCTTTATTTGTATTATGTGGATAGACATTACAGATAGCTGTCAACCAAATGCCAATAAGTGCTCTTGTATCTTACAGGTTGCCCCAGTGGACTATATCGGACCAGTGTTGGATCCATTTCTGTAATAAAATGGTCATGAGTGATGTTGCTGGGGAATGTTTATTTAAATAAATAATTTTTGTGTTGTTTTGGTGTATTTTTTTTTACCATTTTTTTCCAGTGAAATCAGTATCTAATAGGTGTTTCATTATTACTAGTACAAATATCAGTGGCCCACTCAAAAAAAATTTAAAACATAAGGTAATAGGAATTTTTTGGAAATGCATTACTGCTAAGGAAAATTGAAAAACCTGGGATTTTTTTTAAGTTTTTGATCAAAAATTGTTTAGCTCATCCCAAAAGCTCAAGGGGATAGCAAAGGTAAGCCCCTAACACTAACATGTTACCCCCTGGGTCCATTCGACTAAAACCCTTCAGGGAGTGATAGGAATTGCTACTGAATTATCCTGATGGTTTAAAAGAGGTAAGGGGAGTGCAGAAACCCAATGGGTTGCCACCCCTAAAATAGACTACACAAATTAATTAGGTGTGCACCCCCATTTTTTTTTAAAAAACGTGGTGCACATGGTAAGGCAATAGCATACATCTAATCAAATTCGGGGCCCCCACTACAAAAACTAAGTAAAACATAAAGGTTATGGAAATTTTTTGAAAATGCATTATGTAAGGAAAATATGAAAAACGGGATTTTTTGTTTACGTTTTTGACAAGAATTGTTTAAGCTCACCCCCCCAAAAAGCGTAAAAGGGGATCCCAGCCAGGTGGCCCCTAACACAAACATGTCACCCCTAGGAGTCCATTCAGATAAACCTCTCAGGGGTGATAGGAACTTGCTATAAATTTTCCTCCCATGGTTTAAAAGAGGAAAAGGGGAGTGCAGAAGAAATGGGTTGCCAAAACCTAAAATAGTAACAAATTTAAATTGGCTGTGCAAAACCATATATTTTAAAAAAAGTAAGCATGGGTGCACACGGGTAAGGCAATAGCATAATCAATAAAAATATCAGTGGCCATACAAAACTAATTTTAAAAACATCAAGGTATATGGGAAATTTTTTGAAAATGCATTACTGCTAGGAAAATATGAAAAACCTGGGTTTTAGTTTACAGTTTTTGATAAAAGAATTTCTTTTTTTTAGCACTGGGGGCTTTGTGTTAGTCAGCTGTGTTTTTTTTTTCTCATCCTAAGGCTAGCACTAGTAATACAGAGACATCTGTCAAACTGGAATAAAATAGTAAAAGAAATACACAGACCCAACACAAAAAAAAATTATTTAAAAACTCTCCCTGACACCAGCTCTCACTGATCATTTTATTAAAGAAATGGATTTAACACAGGTCTGAAATGGTCTAATAAATTCATCACAGTCCAATGGGGATATCTGTAGAAAAAACAGAAAGCATGACAGTACTAAAATCCATCCCTTGCACTCCCTAAAGGTCATTCATAATGTCTGTGGCAGATCTTCTGAGGGGCAAGGGAAGGAGTTTTTGATCACGAATAAAATTTTGAGGGTCAGTTGTAAGGAGTTTTGTTATATTGTGTTTGGTGGTAGCCCGGTAGTTGCCTGGAAAAAACCATGTAGCAGGATGGCTTGGTGGGGCAGGGGAACAGTAAATAAGTTCAGGCAGGCAGTTTGGGCCTGTGTAGTTTGTTGGCTGGACAGCCAATCAGCAAGCTCAAGGGGTGGAGCTGGGCTGAGGAGAAGGGAGTCTGATGCTGAGGGGGATGAATCTGCAGTTAGTGACAGTTTAGAGAGAGAGTTGACAGTTGTTGGGGCCCATCTCTAAGCAAGGAGAAAGAGTGAGAAGTGAGAATCAGAAGATAAGGATTGCAGCAGCCATAAGACATGGCAGATTTCTTTGGCTATGGTCCCAGATGTCCAATGCCCAGAGGACATGTAAATAGTTCATGTTAAGCAGAAAAAAATGGGAGAGGCCGGGGAATGGTCCTCACTCTTAGTGGCCAGAAGAGTCCAGGAGAAGACAATGATCTGGGGAGCAGCATAGGAGGTACAGCACAAGGCCTGAGGCATTGTAGCTCTGCAAGGTAGTTCCTTGAACAAGGGAGAGACTACTGTCAGGCAGAGCAGTGAGGTGGACATAAGGAGAGTCCCTTGGTGTACTGTGAGTGTGTGCTGAAGCTGCTGGGTGTCATGACACAAGGAAACTGTACGGTGTGAAAACAGTATTGAGAGCCGAGAGTAAAGGCCTCGTTAACCACGGATAAAACGCGTTGTTTGAAATTATTACCGCCGGTGCACCACATGCTCAAACACTGCACCTCTCCCCACAATTCAAAAAAACTGTGGTAAGGGTGGTTGCTATGGGCAACAAGTGGTCGCAGTTGGGTACCGCTATAGCCACCCTCACCTTACACAGGCAATAGATGTAGTACAATCTCCAGTGGGTTAGTCCTCTGTTCCACCCCACCGCTTTGACTGACTTGGAGACTGTGCCGTTTAACTATGGCCTGTATCTGCTCTCCCTCCCACAGCAAATTTCTGCAAAAGTGGGAATAGGTAAAGAGGTGCTTTAAAAGTGAGGATTCTAAGATATTTATGTGCAAATTCTGCAGAGACAAGTGGTGGCCAGGCAAAGTCGTCATCACGGTCTGAAATCATATGGAGAAAAAAGAGAAAGTGAACGGTTCAAAGGGAAACGTCACCTGTGAGTCACTGGATGTAACTGCACTATAATCAATTATATGTCTACAGAGCTTGTGTACACTGGTATCTAAAACTATATTGTCACTGTATACATAGCTTTTGTGTGCTATAAAGAAATAAAGAGAGACACCGGAGCACCCACCATGTGTAGCACTGTTAGCAGATAATAAAATTTATAAATTTATAGGTGGTTGCTCAACTGATTTTGTTGTGTCTGGAGCGGCACAACAAACTGTAGCGTGTATTAATAGTCACCATTGGTAGGGTCACAGCTTCATTCCGTTAGGATCCCTTGAATGCGTAAGTCATCTTACAGAAGATGTTAAACTAACCACTCTGTGTGGTCATTTCCTTAAAGAAATTCAGTGATTTGATCAAATCCCTGAACTGTTTTAGTGAAAAGCTAAAATCAACAAGTCAGGAGACTCGCACAGCTCTATGTTTCGCTTGTCAGGACTGTAATAACCAAATCAAGATCAGCTTAAGTACCTATTTCTTGTGTTTTTTATTAGTTTCGAAGAAATAATTTGTGTTTCAATGACTATTGTTGTATTACTTACTCTACATTTCATAATGCATGGTTGACTAAATAAAGACTTATAAAATCGATAAAATTTAAGATTTTATCAAATCACTGACTTTCTTTAGGGAAATAACCCCACAGAGTGCTTATTTAAACATCTTCCATGATTTGATCAAATCCCTAGTTTGATCATTTCACTGCGACATATATACAGTAGCAGACCATATGCAGATGGGCTGTTGAAAGAGCTAAGCTGCTGTCGCTAGGGTATAAATTAAAGAATGCTTGCATTTAGCTTCAAAGCATTGACTTAAAATTGTATTTTCTAAAAAAAAAAGAAATACTTAAATAATAAAATCTTGTCAATACTTTTAAGCTAAACGGAAGCATTCTTTAATTTATACCCTAGCGCCAGCAGCTTATCTCTTTCAACAGCCTGTCACTGTATAGATGTAATATACAGTCTGTAGAGCCTGTGTACACTTGTATCTACCACTATATGGTCACTGCATGGAGGTTATATGCAGTGCCTGTGTACACTGGTATCTACCACTATATGGTCACTGTATGGTGGTAATATACAGTCTGTCGAGCCTGGGTACAACTGGTATACACTACTAAATGGTCATTCCATAACAATTATATTGGTCTCTGCATACTGATCTTTATTTGTTAATAGTATAGGGGTATTATTCAGTCACCATGTGGTAATAATTTGTGGTTGTGTCCTGGCGCTATATTCGGGTCCTTATGTGTTAGCCTTATTGGTAATGTTGGTCTTTGTATAGTGGGATTATTTGGTAGCAGTATGATGGTGATATGTATGTTGAGGTATATGCTCCTTGTATTATCTAGTTACTGAAGGACTATTATAATAGTTACTGGTAAATGTTTGTAATTGGGGAAGGGACTGGCAGGGGCGCCCTAACCAAAAGTTTGCTATGGGGCCCGGACTTCTCTTGTTATGCCCTTGGTGCAACGTTTCAGTCTACATTGTCCTGCAGTAACACTAAAATGCTGCTAAAAGACCATGGAAGAACAAAGGTACCTGGTGCTAAAGTAAACAGAGCCTGATTTATGATTTACGCTCTGACTTCACTCTCTAAGCTCCCCTACGAAAGTCTCCATTGTTAAGTATAAATTGTATCTCAGAGACCGTCTGTAATAAATTACCATATGTAGCAATGCTATTATTAAATTTTTTTTGAAAACTGCAAAGACAATTCACTAAATTTCTCTAGATTAAAATTAGTCATTTCAAAAAGATGAACATACTGTATTTCAAGTTATGCCTGCTTTTTCTATTAGGGTTGATGGCTACAATGAAAAGCCCTTTTTCTCCTGATAAAGATGCACCATAGTTATTAATCTAGTTGCACCAACATCATTGAAATCATTTTCTCTTGATCATAGATGTTTCTTACATCTTAATGGATATAAATTCTTGCTAAGGTAAAAAAACAATTGAAACAAAATAACACCCACAAATCTCTGTACGCACAGGGTGTTTTACACAAATGAAGAATTCTGCTTGTGTATTTAAAGGTGTCAGTCTAAAACAAGCTGAGTGTGGAATACATTCGGGCTATGATAAAAAAACACAATTGTGAGTGGAAGACAATACATTTTAAGACCATCTAAAGAAGAAAGGTATTTCTCTGTGTGTTTAGTGTGACCTTTACTGTGAGATACTTACATATCTAGTTATCATTCCAAAGCAATTGTCCAATAAGTGATGAACACAGCACAGTGTGGGGGAGGCTGCATTTTTCCCAAACATACCTCTTGTGCAGAGAGGGTGGAAGTACAATAATTTGATGGCATATTTTCAAAAGAATGTTTCTACATGGGAGGCATGCCAAGATGACAAATGTAGTGTTACTATATCTAGAATTGGAGATGTGAGATTCATTTGTGAAACAGGTAAAGTGCAATTATTCTCCAGCAAGTGGCAGTCCAGCTCAGACTATTGGAAAATTTCCAACTGATTTTGGTGAAATGAAAAATTTATATTCTTATTTAGGTGGTCTGCATGTGAGTAACTATATGCTGTAAAAGTTCATCAGTGATGGCATGTTTTAAAGAGGACCCGTTGCGATTCTTGACATGTCTGTTTTAGTCCCTACTTGTGTTCCCAGTGAAATAAAATTTGTATTCTCTTATATATCTGTGTTGTGCTGTTCCTTTGTTATCCGTTCTAGAAATTTGTGCCTGAAACTGTGAGGTTCAGGGATGCAGGTGTGGATCCTCCAGGTCACCACAAGAGATAGTGATGCATACCACGCCAGGAAGTGGAGTCTAAGGGGGCCCCAGTCTTCACTGGAGCCAGCCACAAAGCTGGATGGACTTAGCTGCAGGGAACCCCCAGGTTGCTAGCCCTGATGTGGCTACTTGTGGTGACAGCCGAGTGACCAGTTCAGGAACTAGGAAGACAGACAGAGGAGTAGCAGAGTATCTGGCAGACAGCAGACAAGAAGTTAAACGCATGAATGAGGCAGGTGCAGCTAGTAATACCAGCAAGGAGCACAGGTCAGGATCATTGATGAACATCAACAATCTGGCCCAGAACAAAGACAGGAAGCGCCTTAAAGAGTTTTCACACTATAAACATCATATCTGTACTGATGGGGACAGTAAAAATTTGCACTTTTGCAATTGATTTGTATTAGCTAAATCATTAAGTATATCAGCTATTAGCTAATCTGTGTGTGTCTAGAGTTTTTCAGCAGCCTGGGGTTGGGCCATGCCCCCTTTGCTGTGATTGACTGCCTGATATTTAGTTCAACCTCTGTTCTGGCCACACCCACTGTGCGGGACACCAGTGCAGGTGTTCTGGTTACATGGATTGCTTGTGGAGCCTTGAAGGAAGGTAACAGCTCTCCAGGCATGATAACTGATTATTGCAGGAGGTCTGGAGAGCTTTGACATCCACTCCTCCCACTGCTCACACAGAATGAAGAGGACTTGGGAGGGAGCAGGTACAGGGAGGGGTGTGATGTTACCACTCTTCAGTGAGGGAAGACTTTCCCGCTTGGAGGAGAGAAAAAGATCAGATGCCTGCAAGAGCCTGTGGTGATAACCCCTTTAAGTCCCAGTTGGTGGCAAGCCACTGGAGCACCAACAATTCACTGGCCCTTTAAATCTTAAAGAGCCAGAGCTCGCGTGCCCTAGGGAGGAGGTGTATGCACACTGGATGCCAGCAGCAGCAGGGAGCAGAGCAGGAGCATGGAGAAGTAAGTGCCGGTGGTAGACTGGGAAGCACAGACATGAGTGTGTCCTTGGTCCAGAGCGGGGACCATGGTACGCATCACAACAATCTGTCAGTTGGCTGTTACCAATAGGAATGTGTCCTTCACAGTCTGCCATTGTGCTGAATATAACAGGGTGTTCAGGGATACCTTTGCCAACTACAATGATAATGTTTTACCGGCGAGTCAGGAGTGCAATCAAGATGACCTGTGATGGCATAAAAGGTTTATTAAACTCAAATTTAGGGATAACAGGGAGGTTGATGATAGAATGTCCCTCAATTGTAAGGGTTTGCCAGAAACCATCTGTTATAGCTTCCTCCTCTTCAACACATTCTTTGGCCGCTAGTCTGTGGAATGGTAGTGTCCCTCTCCATCCACATGTTGTCTACCCATGTCCTTGCAAAATCTTCTTGATCATCGCACTAGCTATCCTGGTTTCACACAAGCTTGAGGAAAAAAATAAATTTTTCCTACTCCCTTTATTCACATTAGATCTTACCAGCCTCCCCACCATCTCTCTCTCTCTCTCTCTCTCTCTCTCTCAAATGACTTAACTGCCATGGACTCACTGCTTCCCCACACTTTCCCAGGCCCCTCCACCTTCTACTTTCCTCACCATTGTTGTGGTGACATCTACTGGTGGGAAGGTAGCCCTACATTAACTGACTCATTTAGTAATACATTCCTAGATGGAATAATAGAGGAACAGCACAACATGGACTTATCAGAGTAGATGTTCCACAATTCTTATTTAACACAAGTATTTACTAAAACAGACATGTTAGGAGATCTCATATGTCCTGTTTAATGGGATGGTAAGATTTCACTAGGACTAACTTTTAGAATTATCACAGGATATGTAAAGAAGCACGTCAGCGACTTTGTGCCCCCTCCTATTTTTTTCTTTGCTGTTGGCGTGTCCCTCAGATCATGTATATATATCTTTCTTATTTCTTTGTAGTACAGTATCTCTCAAAAGTATATTGTATTATATCTTTTTATGGGATAACAGTGAAGATATAACACTTTGATACAATGTAAAGTAGTGTACAGCTTGCGTAAATTTGGTGCCCCAAAATAACTCAAACACAGCAAAATCTGTGGCAAACCAAAGGAGATATTGAGTGCAAATACAAATGTTATTAATAAGTGCTGAATACGGTGCACATAGTGCACTAGATACAGAACAAATGTTTCTCATTGGATTTAGACGTCCCATACACGTCTACTTGCTTCTCTATAGCCATGCTTTAGAGACCTTATTGGGCCTTACAATCCTTTGGACCCCCATCATTTTTTGCCTAGATGTCTTTTTGACAAACATTATGTGTTGAAACATCAAAATATTCCTTGACATCAACTAATGAAATTATATATTTATATTCTTGTTGTATCTTTTGTGCACTATACTGGTTTAGTTTTGTATCTAGTGCAGTATGTGCCCCATATTCATCACTTATTAATAAAATTTGTATTTTATCTCAATTACTCCGTTGGTGTGCTGTGGATTTTGCTCTACTAGATATATGGTTACTCCTGACCTTCCACCTAAGCCCCCACATCCCCTAACAAGTGTGTGTAACAATTTCGAGACCACTCAAGTAACTCAACACACAGTCATCAATGTCTAAACTGCTGGAAACAAAAGTGAGGACACCTACAAGTGAAGATGTAAAATTTGTGCCCAAAGTGTCAATATTTTTTGCGATTGTCACCATTATTTTCCAGCACTTCTTAACTCTCTTGGGCATGGAATTCACTAGAGTTTCACAGGTTGCACCCACTGGAATCCTCTTCCACTCCTCCATGATTACATACAAGAGCTGGTGGATGTTACAGAACTTATGCTCCTCCACCTTCCATTTGAGGATGGTCCACAGATGCTCAATAAAGTTTAGGTCTGGAGACATGCTTGGCGAGTCCAGCACCCTTCCCTCATTTCTTTTTAGCAAAGTAGTGGTTATCTTGGAGATGGTGTGTTTGGGGTTATTATCATGTTGGAATACTGCCTTGAGGCCCAGTTTCTGAAGAAAGGGGATCATGCTCTGCTTCAGTACAGGTTGTCAATCTTGGTTCTCTCAATGAACTGTAGATCCCCACCGCTGGCAGCACTCATGCAGGCCCTTGCAAGATCTTTCAAATGGACATGACCCAAAGCATACTGCCAAACTGGTTACAAAGTTGCTTAAGGATAACCAAGTCAATGTTTTTTAGTGGCCATCACAAAGTCCTGATCTCATTCCTATTGAAAGTTTATGGGCAAAGCTGAAAAGGCAGGTGCAAGCAAGACAACCTACAAACATGGCTCAGTTACACCAGTTCTTTCAGGAGGATTGGGCCAAAATTCCTACCAACTATTGTGAGAAGCTTGTGGAAGGATATCCAAAATGTTTGACCCAAGTCATACAGTTCAGGGGTAATGCTACCAAATACTAATTAAATATATATAAACTTTTGACTTTGCAGAAAGTACTGTAATAAAAATGCCTTACAATTCTCTCTCTATCATTAGTCTGTTATGTGGCAAATATAAATAATTTTGATACTCCTAATTAACCCAAAACGGGTAAGATTTTTTCTGATTTCATGTCAGATAGTGAGAAAAACATGCATACAGTATGTGTCTTTTTATATAGTGTATGTAAACTTCTGGATTCAACTGTATATGTTACTGATAAAATAGTACCTAAAGGTTTAAAGATTGTCAAGCTCTCATCATATGGGGATAGCGATACTGAATTTGACCACCTTTGGAAACAAACCCTGGTAGACTGCTCTTTACATTGAATGTGGTTACTGATTACAAAAAGAACCACTAATTATACAAAGTTGGCTATGGAAATAGAACCACTTTTAAAATCTTTTTCTGATTTTCCAAATAATCCAGATTTTTTAAATATTCAACAGAAAATCATAAGTAATGTAAGTTATACAAATTAACATGAGATAAAATAGAGAAATCCAAACCTCTTAAAAATATGAAGAATGCTATAGGATAATATGAGGAATTTTGAAATAGAGTAAATAACTAAAATACAACAAATACAAAGATATTGCTTTAGCCATCTCTTCTGTAGACCCCAATTCTAATAATCCTACAGTGGTTTTCAGAAAACAACAAATTTCAGCAAATAATTTCCAGACATCTACTTCTCTTTGTAAAACTAATGGTCAGTCTTTTTTAAACAGTAATTATTCTAAAAATTATTATAAGAATAGTAATTGGAATAAGAAAAATATTACACATTATCCACGTGATATATCTAATGATACAGACAAAAAAAGAGATACAAATAAAGACCCCATTCCAGTTAAAAGTAAGAATCCTAGCGATTCTGATATTATATTGTCAAATAATGTTAATAGCATGGTTATTATTACTAATACTAATCTCAGTGAGGACAATACAGCTCATGATGAATCAGTGTATTTTTTACCTCCCCCACTTACTCCTTTCACATTTGTTTCCCTACATTCCACCAACACTCCTAAAATACCTAACCACTTATACTAACACCTACCCCACTAGCACATATAAATTCCATGGATTCTTCTGAGGTTCCAGTCTCTAATTCTATACAGAACCTCACTCACTCGTCTTTTTTATGGTTGAAACCAATAATTAACTTCCACTTTTTAAGCAAGGAAACCCTCATCCCACCAATTTTGTCAACAATAAGAAAAAGAACATTTATAGAAGGGGAACTATCGTTAGGAGAAATTTCATCCAAAGTCAACAACAAAAAAGATTCAGAAAATCCAATACATCTGTCAGTAGAATAAATTAATTGGACATAAAAGCCAATAAGGCTTCTACAGAAGGGACTCAATTTCTGGCTGGATAACACTCTGGACCATTTTGTTGTCTTCAAAGATCTTCAACATTTTGTTCAAAGGCTTACACTAAAGAGATTTTTTGAAAAGAAAAAGCAAAATTGTGTTACAGATTTTGATGAGTTAAGTTCAACTCCAACTTCAGATCCCATACTAATATAGAATGATGGACCAACAGAGGAAAATAATAAGATTTCTGTTAAACTGAAATCTTCTTCTTACCCAATATCGGCGCAAGGCAGTCATATAGCTGTATTTCAAGACTTAGTAGCAGCAGATCTGAGGAAAATTAAGAGCTGTCCTACTTCTCATCCTAATGTAACAGCAAATGAGAAAAAAGCTATTGTATCTCTTTTAAAAAATGATACGATTACCATATGTTATGCTGACAAAGGAGGTAGCATATTGGTTCCGAGTACAATCAGGAAGCATTAGGGATTTTAGAAGATTGTTACTATTATTCAGCTTAATTGATGAACACCTTTTTTACCCACTTCAATTAAAATTTTCTACATTTTTGGATAATGCAGTTAGTAATGGTTTTATTGATATGAAAGAAAGAAAAAATATTCATCACAAATCCTACTACACCATTTTTTATCACCTCCCTAAAGTGCATAAAAGTACCACAGCACCACCGGGAGGTCAGTTATTTTGGGAATTAATTCAATCCTGTCTAACCTCTCTTTGTATATAGATTTACAGCTACAATCATTTGTAAAAATTGAGGAGTTACTTACGTGATTCAGATTCTGTGATAGAAGACCTGGTGGGTACAGAATGGGGTACCCAATATTACTTTCTGACAGTTGACATTACTTCTTTGTACTCAAATAGTCTGGGATTAAATGCAATTAGATTTCATTTAGATTCAAATTCTTCTATTCCAATAGATAAAAAAAACATTTATTATAGAAGCTTTAGAATTCTTTATAATAATTCTTTATAATAATTATTTTGCCTGCGGAGAGATCCTACAGTATACCACCAGCAGGTTGGCACTGCAATGGGGACAAGAGTTGCCCCATCGTATGCCAACCTGTTTATGGGTTTCTTCCAAACAACTTTCATTGAAACTGAATTTAATCCATATAGGGATCATATATGTTACATAAAAGATATATAGATAATGTCATCTTTGTGTGGGTAAGCAGTCCTTTTTTGGCTCAACATTTTTTATGTTTCCTGAACTCAAAGTCTGGTGAATCTAGGTGTGAATTTCCAAAATTTAAGTGCTGTAAAGAGTTATGCACTTTAAATAATTTTTCTTCGACTGCTGCAGGTGAAAAATTTAAAATCAAAATGCATATGTCATGTAATAGCACGTACGTAATTTATCTCATAGAATTTAAATGCAAAAAACTGATCACTCTCTTAGAGAGCTTGGTTATCGTTCTTCCTATGTACTGTTTTTATCATTGTTTTAACATTAGGCATAAAAAAAATGAATAGACTTTTTTGTAATTTTTTTAAATGAGCACCGTGATGAGGTCCCTTTATATATTTAAAAAAAAAAAAAAAACCTCACAGAATAACTCCCAAAGGGAGATAACAGGCCACATATAATACAAATTCACAGAAATTTACCAAAAGCGCCCCACTAAAAAATAACTTTTAATCAGTTCATTAAAATATATACTACATACACAATACTCAATTCTAAACACTAAATTTAAAAAAACACCAGTCTCTCTGTATATATACACTTCAGTCTAGGATAATATTCTACAGTTATACTAGATCAAAAATGGAATTTCTTTCACCATTCATAATAGCATCAACATAGATACAGATCTATTTCTGTTACTCACGGTTTGATGACCCAGTAAGTCACATCAATAGTAGGTGTCCCAATCCAGCATAGATAGGGGGGAAGGGGAAAATTTCCAGATCACAACATTATATACCATTTACCCTTTCCCTTCTCTTACACCTTCCTAACAATGGAGTAATCGTCCCAATAAGGACGGCCCCATTCACGATGATTCGCCCTACAAGATCCTATCTCACCGATCCATCTGTAGTGGGAAGGACCCCATTGTGGGCTGTTCTCTATACATCTAAGCTACATATCTGTCTGGATATCCCCTGAGGAACCCCTTTTTGGACAGGAAAGAGGGTGGAAATGCATCGGGATGCGGTAGCCTTCTCCATGCATTAGGGAGAAGGCTTGTCTTTCTAATTATCTAGTCTTGTTACTCCTTCTATAGTGCATATGAAGGTTGAATAAATGTACTGTTAGATGCCCTTATCTTTATAGATAGGATCTTGGAGGGTGGATCACCGTGAATGGGGCCGTCCTTGTTGGGACGATTACTCTATTGTTAGGAAGGTGTAAGAGAAGGGAAAGGGTAGATGGTATCTAATGTTGTGATCTGGAAATTTTCCCCTTCCCCCCTATGTATGCTGGATTGGGACACCTACTATTGATGTGACTTACTGGGTCATCAAACCGTGAGTAACAGAAATAGATCTGTATCTATGTTGATGCTATTATGAATGGTGAGAGAAATTCCATTTTTGATCTAGTATAACTGTAGAATATTATCCTAGACTGAAGTGTATATACAGAGAGACTGGTGTTTTTTAAATTTAGTGTTTAGAATTGAGTATTGTGTATGTAGTATATATTTTAATGTACTGATTAAAAGTTATTTTTTAGTGGAGCCCTTTTGGTAAATTTCTGTGAATTTCCCTTTATATATTATCAAACCTATAGACTAGTGTTGAGCGATTGCATTGGCTATCGAGATCGATCGATAGTCGATAGTCGGCCGCTATCGATAAGGTTTTTCGATAGTGACATCGTTATAGCGATTTCCAT